>BLXT01001085.1:696123-706874 GCA_019648995.1 Plakobranchus ocellatus
TGAAAAAAAAAATTACAAAACAAACCTTGGATTGCGATATAGATTAAGGGAATAAGCAGCAGGAGAAGATCTCAAGTAAATTGGGGAATGGACGTTGATGAACCAATAACTAGATCAACAGTTTCTGAAACAAACAGGGGAATAAAAAAGAAACCCAAACAGATAATTATGAACTAAGGGTGCTGCCCCTTGTGATGGATAGGCATTTGATGATGATGATGATGATGATGATGGTGATGGTGATGATCTGTCATATTTCCTGTTCCAAAGATTTTCTCACCGAAAGCCCTTTGGTGACCTCGTTTTTTCTGAGGCACCATCAGCAGCAGCCGGCACAGTGACCGCAGCTGTTGCCTGCAATATTAGAAGAAAAAAAAAGTTGGTGTGTAACTGAAATGTGAGTAACCTGTAGCAAAAGCAAAGAAATTGAGTTCACAAACTTGATATATCCCATCTCCTAACAACCTTCAATCTTAATTTTCAGATTAAGCACTTTTTAAAACTGCCCGAACTAGTAAAAACTTGAAATCCACTATAAATAGAGAGATAGACCTAGCAAACTTAAGGTGCATTTATTTGATGGTGCTGATTCATAAAGGATATGCTTATCAAAAGAATGGCACTTTAAGAGTTTAGGGAACGCGATTAATGAGACTGTGGGTAAAATTCTTTTTTAAGCTTGCCTCTTTTGCTTACTGAGTAGATCGTTTTTGGGGCTTAGGGGATGAAATTGATTTGCTTGCTGAGTAGATCATTTATTGTGCTTAGGGGATGAAATTGATGAAAGTGTAGAGAAAATTCCTAACACTGAATATAAAATTGCTGCAAACGATTCAGTCCAAGGACTGTAGACACAATCATGAGATTAGAATTTTGCTGTTAAATGGACTTAATTGGTAAATAACGGATTAATGGGACAAGATGCTTAAAAATTTGGAAAAGTAGAAAAAAATCTGTTTTAAAAGGAACACTTGGCAGCTATGGGTGCATTAAAGAAAAACTAACATGGTCCTATTCAGCATGCCTGCCTTTAAAAAAAAAACTCAAACAAGTTTTAGCTTAGCAATTGTTTATTCCTAAGTTTTATTGTTTTGGTTTTTTTTTAATGTAAAATCATCTCTAGTTTTTAAATCTAAAAAACAGTAGATAAAGATTACAAATTAATTTTTACAATTCTATTTGTTTTTCTCTTTTCAAACTTATTCATTACTGATAATTGCAGTAATATTATTGTTTTTCAACAAACAATATGTGTTTCCATTACTGAGAAGAAAAGATGAACATCTCTTTCACTGACAAGTCACACAACTTAAACCTGTTTGTTATGACTTATATTAATGAATAAATGCAAAAATCTGCAGAGGACAAAATAATTCATAAATGCTGCGTTGCCTGAACACAGCGGTGCAATTTTTTTTTTCAGAAAGTAGATAATTTCGTCTTCACTGGCTGAAGCCTTTGTCGAATGTCGAGTCCTACGCACTCCCTTGCCCCCTCTCTCTCAATCTCTCTCTCTCTCTCTCTCTCTCTCTCTCTCTCTCTCTCTCTCTCTCTCTCTCTCTCTCTTTCCCTCTCTCTTTCTCTTCCTCTGTTTTTCTCTGGTATCCTAGCATGTTAACATTCCTCATAAGTAAATCTATGTGAGAGGTTCTAGATTTACCATGTTCACTCATTCATTCTCTGTTCTACGCACTCCATTGTAAGGAATAATGAAGTCTTATTTATAAGCAAAGACTTTATCAATAAATTGACATGAGTTGCAAGTTTATCTACCTATAGGGGATTTGATTTAGGCTTCAGCGTAAATTTGGCTGCGGGCTTGGGCTTGATGCGATATGCCCTCATATTTTCATTTAAAAGAAAGTTTACTTTCAAACGTCTTGATTTGTGGTAAGAAAAACGTTTCTTATCTAAGTCTAGATCTAGGATTACTTGAAGTTTATGTAACTTATGTTGGTAAATCTAATCCAGAATTTGCTAAAATCCATATTTGATCAAATCTAGATTTGATTCTAGGTTTCACGCTAAAGTACATGTAGTTTGCACTGTTTTTTTGTTTTTTTGATTGAATAAAACTGTATTGTTCTTACAACAGCAGGCCAATACAAAATTTTAATGATTTGTTGCAGGCCAGTTCAACCTTGCTTGATTGCATCCATGTGAATGTGAAAAGAAACAATTGTTTACATGTCTCAAGATAAGTCTGACTCAATAGGAAGTGGTGTTTTTTTCAACCATGGAAACTGCCTGAAAGTAAAACCTCTTTCTGTGAAGTTTGTATCATTGGAAATTAGGGAGAACCCTTTCATCTCTTTGTCTCCGTGCCAATGGGTGGTGCTTGATGTAGCATTGATGTGCTGCCATATCGAGACAATCTGGGACTAATATCAATGCTAAAGCGTTCGAAATAGCATATAATTTATTCTGTGAAAGAGGTAAGCATCATTGTGTCTGCATCACGGCGTGGTGAGTTGATGTAACAGTGCTATGCTGTGGTATGGGTACATGTTACATCAGGATCTGTTTTCCTGCCCAAAACCAATCCCAGCAAAATATGTACAAAAACTACAGAGAGAAAGAGTTATTTCAGAGCCAAGATATACACGATTTCTAAAAAGAACTTCGAAGAAGAAAAATCACTTATATCCTCCTGCTTAGAAGTATGTGACAAACTGACTCACCAGGACTGAAGACAAAGCTTGTGAGGCACAAGACACTGTGGAGGCTTTTACACCAGAGCCCTATATAGTTTTTTACTCACTCTAAATGCTTATTCAAACAATTAAATTCTTTAATTTGAATAGTCTTAATTCAAATTGGGATTGAATGTAAGTTTTTTGTCTCCAAACAAGGCCGACTATTTTTCATACATGATGCTCATAACTGGATTTGTCCAAATTGTGACTTGTGCCTGGCTTACCCAGGTTGCCTTACATATGATTGATTTTAGACATTCAGCATCTAATACATCAAATTTCTGCTTTTGACTACTTATTGTCTTTTTCTTTGTTTTTTTCAACATGCAGGTGTGAAATATCCCCAGCAGTAGAGGAGAGTGACTTTTGGAAATTTCAACTTATCGTGGTGCTGATTGGTGCATCATCCTATGCCACAATGTATTTGAGGCAACAAAAGCTGGATAAGATTTTGATGGATAAAATTCACAAACAAATCGCTGCAGGGGTTTGATACAGAGAAGCCATGCATTTCATTGTTAGTGTTAGATTTAAATTCTTTAGGCAGATTATTGGGTAAATAAGAAGGTATATTTTGATAGTAGGGTTGTCAACTCAGTGTTCAGTTTTGATGCTTTCATGTCTCTTGTGATTTCTTACATTCCCATGGGAGTCAAATAGGCTGTGGTGAATATAAGATAAGGGACTGATAGCAAACATTTGACTTTCAAAGGATATTATCACTTGGTGCTCCAAGGTGAATATAACTTAAGGAACTGATAGCAAGTATTTGACTTTTAAAAGATATTATCGCTTGGTGCTCCAAGGTGAATATAACTTATGGAACTGATAGCAAGTATTTGACTTTTAAAAGATATTATCACGTGGTGCCCCAAAGCATAGTGAAAGTTTGGTAGGCTTGCAGAGCTGTCTACTCGTCAAGATGCTGGTGAAATATATTTCTGATTTTATGAGACTAACTTAATACCAAAGTTATCACACGGTTATTCTAGAATGAATTACATACAACCAGTTACCTTAATTTCAAGTAAAATCAAATAGAAAAGCTGGCTTGTGACTAGCACTGAAAATGGAGCCCTGGCCTCTTTTAGAGACTCACTGGTGTTAAAGATGGAAAGGAAAAGATTTATACCATTTAACACAGAATGTTAAGATTAAAAAATATTTTTAAAAAGGGGTTGTGTCCTAATCTTTTGTGCTTATGTTCAAATACTGGCTTGATAGGTTTTCGATATTTTTTTTCTGTTTGTTATGCCAGTTTTTAGTGGAATATTGTATTCCATTAACACTGTTACTAAAGTTGTCATATTTTAAAGTTTCTGAAAATCAAGAATCTATTAGATTCAAGATTTGCCATCGATCAATGTTTTGACTGTGTGATGATAATTTTATTGATATAGGATGGTGTTTTCCTTTTATTTCTTTAAGTGTCAGTGAGAATGCAGAAATGCAGAAATGAACTTGATCCACTGCGTTATTTAGCTGATGGAAATGCAGAATGAGCATTTCTGGCTCTTATAATTCTTTTTTTTTCAATCTAATCTTTGAGCTATCTCTCATTATGTAAATATTATTGTGAAAGATCTGTTGAATTTTAGAATGTTTTTAAGGCTGGTTAAGATTAAGATTTCTTTGATATGTAAATTATATAATAGAAAACAATATTGCCTCACACTACAAACTTTACAAAATCTAGGGTGTTAAGAAAGCAATGACACCTGAATTACTAGTATTATAAAGGAAAGAAGAGAAAAAAAAGTAGCTGCCAACTTGAAACGATATACTGACAAAATAAAATAAAACAACAACAACAAATGCAATTGAATATTATACATAAATACAATATGGAGCCTTTACTTTTGCTTCATCAGTTATCACTGAATAATCATCTTGTATGTTAAAGTCTAGCTGTATTTTCAGTTGGTTTTTATGTTACCAATGAGTCCAAAAGCTTAGTTATATTTGGAATTTTGCATAATTCAAGAATTTCACAATCAATAATGACACACAAGTTATATTAAGATTGTTTTTATAACATACAGTCGAGTCCAAAGTAGTAAATTTCAGATAATTATTTTTTTTTTTTTTTATAAATGAAAGTATATTCTAATAATGAATTTTCCCCTCTATTAAAATTATAAAAAAAGAATTGGAAGGTCATTTTTAAGTCTTAGAAATTCACATTGTATAATTCAAACTCAAAGCCAGCGTAATTCTCAGATCTTATCCTGTTCTACTGTTTAGGTTGATTACAGTTCAGTGTCCAGTTCTGAACTGCCAGAATGTATTCAATGTTTCACACCTTATTTTTTGACAGTTAGAAAATGGGTGTATGTATAAAGCAGAGGGGAGAGTGACAAAATGGAGGCAAAGAGCAACAAATGAAATTGACAAGCTTAGGCCTAGTATTGGGCTGTTAGATTTGAGATGGAAGGATCCCATTGGTTTATAATCAACTGTCTTACTCTTACAGCAACACAGAATTGAAAGCGGACAGTTGTTTGTTGCTAGTAAGTACTGATAGATGCACCAAATGTAACAAAGGTAGTTTGAGGCAACTTGTTGGATTGGGAAAGATTGCTTGTGGTTTGAGGAAAGATTCAATTACAGCATACACATATCCAAAACTTATGAGACTTTGTATTCATTCGATCTCAGAGGAAAAAAAATGAAGTAATAGAATCTATTTTAGACTGAATACTCTTCAGTATGTTTTTATTGCAATTAAAAATATGTCCTTTTAATTTTTGGTCAAGTTGACTCTCTAGTATAATAATGTATGCTGATAAGTCCCATTTTGCATAAATTACGACATTTTTCCCAGCTTTTTCTAATCAAACAAACTGCACTGTATGTGTACATTAAAGCCTTTTGCATCCCCATTTTCAATCAGAGGTTCCTTACTTGTTATTCAATAAGAATATGCCATGTTATCACTCTGCTGTACTGTGCTCCAGTGGAATGAGCTTCTCAGCCTTTTCATTGAGACAGTGGATGATTCAACTCAGCCAATGTAGATTGCCATTCATATGTAATTGAAAACATTGCCTAACTGCATGCCTATGACAACAGGTTTCAGGCAAGATGTATTATATAACCAACAGATCTTTTAATATGGATGATGAGATATTGATTTTTTTTAAATTTTCAAATGACTGAGAAAAAGCCTCGGTCCATTAATTTAAATTTCTCATAAATCAAAGTACTTGAGTCATCAGGATTTTTTTTCTTGTCTTTGGTCTCTTGAAATTAAAACTGTCGAATTGGGCTCACAAAGACTCAATTGCTACCACTACAGACAGGATCAAAAGATTCTCTTTTTTTTACTTTTTATTTTTATTATTTTTCTATGTTTTCTATTATTTTTTTGTTTTATGTTTTCTCTCAGTCTCAGCATCTGCCAAACTTCAATCTGCTAATACCAAACCTCGTACAGCCAGTGCTTAATCCTAACCAGTATGTTCCAGGATAAAATACAAACTGAGAATAGGAAAAGTCCAGAAACAACAGATAAGGAAAATAAAGGAAACAATGTGGTCTAGGCTTAGAACTCCGCCCAGCTTTTTAAAGCCTTATTGACGTCACTAACCTTGAAGTCTGTTGATGATGCAGAGAAAGAGATTCGGTGGGGAACCGGAAAAGCAGCAGGACAAGATTTTGTAGCTTTGAGACAATGAGAAACATGATATGCTTCAGTATATTATCTATGGTATGCGTTGTAACACCATTGGCCACATCCCTATCTACATGTGCATTTCAAGACCATAACTGCATCTCTCTTCTGTAACATTGAAGCATTGTGTAGACTTTCTTATGCTTTTCCCCCTCAACAACTTTCATTGTTGTAATCCTTCTCATTCAAATTTTTTGTCTATCCAAACAGTTTGAATTAAGAGGATTCTGATTTAAGTCTGGATTTCTAATGGTAGTTTTTGTATCGTTATCCACATAGTTTAAACAAATTGGACTTGATTACATTCGTCCATACAGTCAGATTTCAATAATACCCATGTTTAAATTTCTTTAATTAATGGTATGCATTTTGTTAAATACTTCACTTAATAACAAGAGATGGAGACAAAGGCTAAGAAAATCTAGATTGTCTTTTGCTTTAGAAAGCAGAAAAGCAATGTCGCCACCTCAATAGAAACTTGACCCTGAATTTTCATTTTATTGATTTATTGAAAATACTTTAGCCTCATAGAGATATGTGTATCTGGAGTCAACATTATTTTGCCGTTTTTAAATGTTAAAGAAAACGATTGCCATTGACATTTGTATACTACATGAATATTCCTAAAATATTTTTGAAATGGAAAAAAAAGTAGACATGATAGTTTACATGTTTTTGCCAATATGATTATATGTCCTTTAGATTTACAGCTAAGTTGTTTTTTTTACAAATTTTAATCAGGAGAAAATCATTGAATGTGAAAAAAATATGTTTCAACCTTAGATTTTTGTTCTGCTTCTTCACAAAGATTTATTTAAAATTATATATAGTGGAAACCTCAAAAGCCGAAGTTCGATTATTCGAATTTCTCATAAATCGAAGTATTCTTGATCTCAGGTGTTTTTCTCTTCTTTGGCTTTGTTGAGTTTGAACTCATTGCATGTATTCAAAGTCACAGAAACTCATTATTCGAAGTCACAGAAAGTCAATTCTCATAATTTGAAGTCCACATCCCTACAGTACAAAATGCAATAAGAAAAAAATTGTTTTCAACTTGCCACCCCTGAAAAGGTGCCTATCACTGTTTTAACAAAGCTGACATACTCCAGGAGTGTCATTAATAACGTTAGAGAGGGAAAGGATCAAACTAGGGTGAGATGAGGGAAGTGGGATGCCAAATGTAGATTTAGTAATTAGTGATGTCCTTTGACCCCTACTTTTACCCCTTTAAAGGATTTAAAGTCTTATAATTCAAAGTTTTGGTTCATTCGCTGGCACTTGGAATTATGAGGTTTACACTCTACGTTGCTTCGTAGCTGTATCTTTTTCTTTTGCTGCTTTTACTGGTCAGATCATTGGGCTCTTTAATCTGTAGTTAAATATGTAATTTGTTCATGTGATTTTGTGTATTAAAAAAGCTTTGTGTAATGCAAACTTGAATCACTTCTCTACTCATTATGACATCATCCACCCATTCACTACTCTAATGTTCACAATTGTATGTGAGGATTTTTTGGAAGCTGTCGATCCTTCATTGAAACGAAAACCAAGTGCATGCAGTGACTCATGTGCTCATCTCTTCAACATTTATCTTCATTATCATTTCATTCAAGGATGTTCTAATTATTATGAATTTGGAATTGAATAAAGAAATTTAAACTATGCATCCAATAAACTACTGGTTCGTTAAACTGTCTTGTTTGTTTCTATTGAATCAAGAGACACACACAACAGCAACAACAAAGAAAGAAAAAGAGAATGCATTAATAATAATATCGTGTTTTTATTTGCCATAGAAAAAAGAGCACAAAGTTATTTTTAGGGCTAGAGAATTAGTAGCAATTAATTTTCGTGTCTCCCTGAAAAATGGGCTTTGAATATACAAAGGCAGTTTGAACTTATATCCGAAAAAATTTTATATGTATTTCATTTGGATCCTGGAGTATTAATTCCTTACATTATTCCTTGATGTTCACTTTGAGTTGGCTGCTTTGATTTATTTGTTTTCAAAAAAAGTGTTTTTGTATCACAGCAGAAGCATTGTTTATTTGTACAGGTGAAGAACGCAATCATAAAAAGTACAAGGTAATACCTTAGCATCCTGTTTTTGTCAATATCAGGGACTGTGTCAAGTGGGATATTTCATAGACTAGTATTGGTGGCAAGATTTTCACATTTCATTTTCAGAGAGAAAAAAAATAGAAAAAACTTTTTATTTACCAGTTATAATTGAGATACATTATAATAACTGATTTTTATCTCTGTCTTATTTGATCTGGTTATATACAATGCATATACCAAGTAAGATGAATCATCTTGCTGTGTACAATCTCTGGTAATATTTTTAATACCATTGTTTCAGTCTGAATATCTTGCATTCTATTTTAAAATTTGTAAACACGTATTAAGACTTAAAAAAGACTTTCAAATAGGAGCAACAGTGCTGACTGCTTTTCCCTATTTTAATTTTACTTTATATTGCTGCACTTTTTTAACTCTGTAGAATTTTGGTGCTTTGCTTCATTTATGAAATTTAAGCACCATCACTCTTTTTCCAAGTGTGTTTCCTTTTTCAAAATGCAGATCCTTTAGATTACATTTGCCCTGTGGTGTAAGTTTGTATCTGTTCAATTCTCACTAGAATTAGTATTTTAATAAAGAGGTTTATTCTGTTTACTAGTTGAATTTGTAAATGAAACTTTTTAAATGAAAATATATAAATATAAACATAGAACCCTTATTTTTTGTTTATTGTTTTAAAATGCAAGCTCCATCTGTTTTTATTCTTACTCATTCATTAATCAAACTATATTTTATAAAATAAAAAAACTTCTCAGTGTTTTTCAAATTTTAGTCAATTTCTGAGCAATGTGCAAATTATTTTGCTGATTTCTTCTTTTCAAGGAAATAGATATTATATAGACTGACTGAAAAAGGTCTATAGCAAAATATTATTGTGCTGTTTGGTAGAGGTTTTACAGCATACTGAACTTTGAAAAGTTGTTATGTAAATTGGAGAATGTCAGACAGAGGTTGGTTTGGTTTTTATATAGCCAGTCCACAATCCGCCAGGCCAGGGCGGCGGTGGAGTGGCTCGACCCGTGACAGAAGGATCCCTGTGGATCTCAGGGCGGACTCGCTATCCACTGTGGCACCGACGTCCCAAGAGCTTTGAGAGAGGAAGGAAGTAGATATAGATAAATGGACAGAAAGGTAGATAAATAAGATAATGGGAGAGAGGGAGGGGAGAGAGAGAGAGAGAGAGAGAGAGAGAGAGAGAGGGAGGGGGTGGGGAGGGGGTGAAGCACTAAACAGCACCACTTAAGGGATTCACCGTTATAGACGGGTCGTTTGTGACCCCCAGAGCTATAACTCGTATAACATTTATGTGGGAGCAGGTCTGTTTATACCGGGCACGCTAACACACTTGATAATGGATTACCCTCTAGTTTCATAATATCACTAACACGATGCGGACAGTTGATTGATGCTTGGTGGTGTGTGTAGCCTTCGCTCTGTGTCCTTTACTCGTGAGCTAAATTAACCCACAGAAGTATATATTGAAAGAACTTCACTCTAAAATCTTATACAGGAAGATCTGATAGACTGATCAGATCCCTTTGAAACATACCTTATTGAAGATTGTGATACTCAGTTTCTGAAATAATGGTTTGTGGAGCTCTGAACATCAACGATTGGTATCCAAGTCTCCAAAGCCCTGAGCAGATGTATATTTCTTATCTCTTAAAACTGAAGTCACTTTTTGTTTTGATTGACTAATTGTTAAGTTAATAGTGGCAAATATTTTCCAGAGACAAAGAGTCCTATCTAAGAAAACGATAACGCGAAAGGGATTGACCGCTTGAAGCAGTCTGTACTTGTCAGCTACATTACACGTGTACTAGGATAGACAACCTTTATTGTTGGTCTCTAGGTATAAAGAAAATATACTGAATTATTATTAATGTAAAATTTCAAAAAATGTATTTAGTCAACAAATAAAAGAGAAAATCATTGAAAAGGCTTATTGCAAAGCTAAAAATAACATGATATATAAAATGGCGTTTTTCAGTTCTTTGAACCATCACCATTACTGCTGAAAGCGCAAAGTTCCTACCACGGGACTATCCAGAACATGCTTCAAAAAGGGAAAAAAATAGGATAATTACGAATTTCGATATTTGGGAAAATTGGCTATGTGGGTGTAAAATAGTCTGGGGTCGACTTACACTCGCATACGAACAAATATGCTGTGACATTAAGATAAACTATTAAATCCTCTCTCTCTCTCTCTCTCTCTCTCTCTCTCTCTCTCTCTCTCTCTCTCTCTCTTTCTCTCTGTCTCCCTCGCTTTCGAAAAGATAAAGAGTAAGACACAGGAA
>BLXT01001089.1:34280-47526 GCA_019648995.1 Plakobranchus ocellatus
TTTTTTTTTTTTTTTTTTTTTTTTTTTTTTTTTTCTTTTTTAAATAGGTATAGAAAGCCCAAACAAGCTTCTGGCATTAAAATAGATGCTTATTAAAAATAATTTAGCCTGGGAAGGTCAGAAAGAAATGAGCTAAACGGTCATTTATAAATGAGTAGTTTAAAAGATGAAAATAATAATAATAATAATAATAATAATAATAATAATAATAATAATAATAATAATAATAATAATAATAATATAAAGTAATGGCGTGGAGCGGTAGTTCATCTGGTAGGGCGGTTGGCTACCAAGTAAGAGGTCCGATGTTCGAATCCCAGCAAACTACCTCATAATGCCGCATGCCAAAAACAATCAGGACCCTATTCCTAATTCCCCTATTCTTGGATTGAGCGTGGGACCCACTTTACTTTTTACTAATGGGCTGGTCTTCAGTTTTTCAAGTAAAATTTTGTTAAAACGGACTATTTCCGGCAACAAAATGGTTGCCAATGAAAACAAATTTCCTTATTTTAGAATTTTTTATGTTGGTTTCCATTCTTTCCATAGTTTTATATCTCTGTGGATCGCATTGGTGACATTAAATAGCGATTATTTTTAGGCGTGATTATTTTTGCCATTTAAATGGATTCTTTATAAATATGGAGTCAAATTCTGTCTTAGAGAGACGCTGTCATTAGATCTAGATCTAGGTTATAAGCAGTCTACAATCATGAAAATAACAGTTAGATCCAGATCAATACGACGTTGAAGTCTTCACTTATATCAATATAGATCCATAGGCCTATTCATTTTATTATGGATATGAAACAGAACGCTATGGCAGGGCATGTCAAAAGAAAAATGAAGAATCCCAAAACTCTCAGAGTTTTCTTTTCTTCTCCATTTGGCGGGATGGAAGAAGAAAGAGAAGAATTAACTAGGAAATATTTTCCTCAGTTTCAGCATGCATGCAATGTTCGTGGTGTCCAGTTTGTTCCTGTTGACATGAGGTGGGGTATAACCACAGAGGCAGCTGATAATGCTCAAGTTGTGAACATATGTCTAAGAGAAATTGACAGATCAGACATTTTTATTGGATTCTTTGGTCAGGTAATAAATTTAATAAGTCAAAAAGTAGGGTTTGATAAAAATAAAAAAAAAAACCCTCTTTTTAGAGGTGTTAAAACCAACATCTAGATATAGTAAAATCTAGATCTATTTGTAATGAATGCCTTGTGTTTGATTAAAATTCTGTTGTCTTTTAATTTATCTTTCTTCTATGTGTTAACTCTTTATGCTCGCAGCCCTTTTCCCCCTTTGGCCACACAACATTTCCACCATCGGTCACAGGCTCAAATGAGACTGTATCCTTCTTTAACTATGCGTTACCTACACTTTGATAACTTTTGACATAAGTAAGATACAGAGCTGAAATTGGTATCATTGGAAAGAAGAATAAATGTGCTTTACAGGTGTGTGATTTTTGTTATTGTACAATTTTTGTGAATTTAGCTACATAACATTGAAATTATATCACATTTTATACATCTTGACCTAGATTTTAGATCTAAATATGTCTAGATATAGACTAGATCTAATGATAGCAACGATTTCATAGCAAAACTAATCTATTTGAATAAAAATTGATATCAGTAGCTAAAACACTGAAATTAGGATAATAATCTACTGGATCTACAAGATTTCACATCACACGATGAAGTTCTCTCAATCATAGATAGAAAAAAAAGACTAGAGTGCTTTCAGCCCGCCCTTAGACTCAAAAAACACCAAAGTATAGGAAGAATGGTAGGAAAAGGAAGTAGGAAGATTAAACTTTTCGTACAATTAAAGTTTCGCTTTTATAAAAGTGGTTTGGATGCGATTATATGCTACAAAACCAAGCAACGCTGTGACCGTCGGTGCGACCAACTGTGTGTTGCGGAAGCAACGCTGGCACCGTTGGTCCGACCATTCATAACCTATTCAATCAACGGTGGCTCCGTTGATGTGAGCATGAAGAGTTAAAATGATCCAATTTATGAACCAAGCAAAGTAATACATTTTTGTAAACTTTTAATGGTTTAAAAATTTGCATTTTTTTTTAGTCTGTGAAATTCTTCAATCTGTGTTTGTTGCAGAACAATTTCATACAGAGACTTTGTTTTGTTTTGTATTATAAGATTTGGAAATCAAATATGATCTTGAAAATTACAAGAGTGAGTATGTAGTAGGATCAAAATTTACACATGTGTTTGTCTCTCTCAAAAAAAAAGGACAAAACTCATGCAATTGTTAGCCTGAAATAAATTTCTCATTTAATAAAGGTATAAAGTGTGTCTTATGTAATTTTAGGCTATGAACATTGGGTTGTTTTTTTTTAACCATAACATATCTTTTTTCTATTCTTTTTCTTAAAACAAAGGTTCATTTTGAAAAATCGTTTCAGTACAGAGTGGTTTTAAAGTCTTCAAATGTATTGCTGTTAGAAACAGGTTGTCATATTTCTGTTTCAGAATGGTCCTTGAATATGTCTTCATATTGTAGCAAATTTCAGTCAAATGATAGTGTTACAATCCAAAAAAAAAAAAATTGTCATCAAAAATAAAAGTGGTAGCATAATATTTTCCTTGATATGTGTATCAAGATATAGCTGTTTAAAATGAAAAGAACTTTCTCTTCCTCCATTAGGATTATTACTTGGATTGCTTGTATCATCTTTAATTTTTAACCTTTTTAAAATTTACAAACACCCTAATATTCAGAAATTATTGTCTGTGTACCTGCATTTGTAAATATATATATATATATATATATATATATATATATATATATATATATATATATATATATATATACACACACATGATGTTTAGAGCCTGAAAATTAAATGATTTTAAACAAAAAATTACCACAAAAATTTTATGAAATAATTTTTCCTGTTTTGTTATGTGTGTGTGTGGACTATGTCTTATTTATCTGAAAAAGAGTGAAATTCAAAAAAAAAATGTAAATTTTTTAGTATTTTCAGCCACTCTAAATCAGAGCCAACGTGAAATACTACTAAGGACAAAGAACGTACTGGGTTTTTTTTTTTTCATCATCTCAGGTGCATATCCTGTTCATCTGCACAATAAAGTAAGATCCATGCCCTTTTAATACTTTTACATTCTTCTTTTATTAAAAGCATTTTGGTAGATATTAGATTGTCGAAAAAAAGTTTTTTTTCTTTTTTTTTAAATGTTCAAAGCGATATGGGTGGCATGGACTGACTGATGAGCTCTTGCAGCAGAACATTGATAATGCTGTTGGTCGTTATCCATTCTTGGACAAAGTTCGGGACAAAAGTGTCACGGAATTTGAATTTATGCATGGTCACTTGAACCACCCGGGACAATTGCCTGTTGTGATTTGTTTTAGGGATAAGGTTTGTCTTTCCTTGTTGCCATATCTTTAGTAGATAATAAGCATTTTTTTTTTTTAATGTTAGATAATAATTTAATGTATTCTTTATTTTTTGCATTAAAAAAAAAAAGTTTCTAAAAACTAAATTCAATACAAAAGTTTTAAGTCTTAAGACGATTGGTTTGATTCCTTAAAATATTTAAGTTTCCCCATTGTTGAAAAATAAAAATTTTTAATATTTTTTATTTAGTTAAAAACAAACTTCTTTGAACTTCTGTAAACATCAGAATTAAAGAAAGTGTAAGTCAAAAATGTTTTGTAAAGTTCACAACTGAACCTAATGACGCTGGTGCAGCTTTGACTCATCGAAAGGTGTTTATGATGCAGGGTATGGCTTTGACTGGATAAGGAATCGAAATAACTCTATTTTTAAACCTCATTTTGCAGAACACTATAAAATATGACAAATTCTTTTTTAACTTTTAGAGATGATTTTTCATTGTTTAATTTTTCAAAACATTTTTGTTAGGCTGAGGGGCAAATAAAAAGGATGTTGCTTTTCTTACTCTCTCCTGGAATCATTGCTGTGCTTAGAGTCACTCCTTTGTTTTTCATTTTCAACATATAGGCTTATGATGATTCAGTGAGAGAAAAAGCTTTGGCAAACGGAGACAAAAAAACTGTTTTCAAGTATTCAGCTGAGAGTGATTACTCCGTGCAGGCTATGGATGATTTGATAAAGCATGTGAAAGCAACAGAGAATGAGGTAGGCCAAGAATTTTAAATTGTTTTTGTTTTTGATAAAAGAAAATTTAACTATTGATTTATTATTTTGAAATCATATTAATTCAATTAAGTTTTTAGCTTAGAAATGAAGCTGTCATTAAATGTTTCTTACTAATAATAACTTGGATCACAAATTCATTCATATTTTCTTTTTTTTTCCAACTGAAATCATTTACTTGTTAAAATGTTTGTTAAATTGGCTATAATGACACAGAATGGAAAAAATTCGTATTTGTGACCAGTTGATACAAAATGAGTTATTGGTTCCGAATTGTCCAACAAAGTGAAAAGCAAAATAAGCCAAACTAGCAACAGTTTATTTTTGTTTTATTTCTTTGCAGGTCTGTAAGAGATAAGCATTTAAAATGTACATAAATCTTTCTTTTTAATAACTCCAATCATTTTCAAATGCTTTGCTTTACATCCTGTTTGCAAACTTTGGCTAAATAAATCCTTTAGCATAGACCAGTCACACTTATTCTTCATTTGGTATTACTTTGGACAGAATGCTTTTATATTTTTAATCAAAGTTTGTATACAAAATTAAACCATGGTACTAGTGTTGTTTTAGCAAGACTTCTGAATTTGTATACAAGAAAAGTAAATTTGATGAAAGCTGACTGCTAACCAACTTGCCATATCACATTATATAACAATTTAGAATATATTGCAGAAATGGCTGCCATTATCCAAGATCGTTATCTAAGGTGGTTGACTTTTTCCACAAATATTAAAGGATATCTGTTTTTTTGGACGAAATTATTTGCCATTGTTGATAATTGGTGGTAATTTTTTGTAATGTTTCAACAATTCACTAAAATTGCCTTCTTTTCACCATTATTGGAATTTCCCTAAGTTAACTGTGGATAATCAGAAATCTTTCTTTCTTAGTTTTAACTGATTGGCTATAATCTTTTTCAATGTCACAATTTTTTTTTACCTCAGTGTCTTGGTGTACTTTACGATTACAGCAATCCTCATGAGGTAATTTTTTTTTACGCTTTTTAATCATTTCTATCCTTATTATCTTTATTCATGTTAATATCATCAACATGATCATAGCCATAATGTTATTTTAGTTGTTATCAACATTCTATATTGCTTACACCTGAGAATATTATAATACTTTATATCATCTTTCAAAAGAATTTATTTTTTTTTTTCTCAAGTTAAAAAAATGCAACATCTTGTGGGTGCAAACAAAAAGATCTTGTCAGTTTCCAAGCTGCATTTTATGGTGGCTTATTGTTATAACCATAAATAATTTTCATTGATTTTTACTCTTTCAATCAAGATTGATATGGGTTTTTGAAATAGTTTTGTATTGAAATTATGTGATTCATATCATTTCAGGGAGCCAAGTTTATGTTTGAGAGTGTGTGGGAATGTTTTCAGGAATTTTTATTGGACAATTCTGATGCAATCTTGAGTCCTCTACAGCAAAGTCGTCTGTGCCATGATGCATTTATTTCCTCACTGACCACTCTTTATATTGGAGGGCAAGATTATTTGGCTCAGCTCAAATCATTTGTCCTGCAGGGTAAACCCAGTATTATGTAAGGTTGCAATGATGTAGGACAACTTGAGTTTGATAAAATAGCTTACGGTTGTGTGGAACAGCTCCATTTTCTCTGAGGGCTGCAACTGATATGTAAGATAAATACAGCTTTGCCAAAAATGTGTGAAAGGGTTTTATAAGAGTGTAACTTAATTGTGCTTTAATAGGGAATGATGTTTCTAATAGTGGCAGTCCTATTTCTACTAGAAAAATAGTGAACAAAAAGTGTAGGCTTTGTCATAGTTGTCAATATCAAAGAAATAGTGAATAATAAGTTTGAAGCCCTTGGTTTTAAAATTCTAAGCATAAGTACTTTATTGTTGCAGGAAAACCAGCTCATTTTGGATCTTTTATTCTTAAATCCCATTGAAGGACTATAAATCTTCACTTCTTTGGAAGATTTTTACAAATGTGACAGCTGCAGTTTCATAGGATGGCTCAGTGTGTTAAAATTAATAACTCCAGTTGCGTAAGAAAAGCTCCAATTATATGACAAAGCTGCAGTTGTAGAGGAAGACTGAAAATATTTAAGGCAGCGGCGGTCAGTGCCATAGTTATAAGAATGTTTGAGCGTTTCATCAGAGTAGAAATTTTAAATAAACAGCTTTAATATTTGAGGTAGGAGAAAACTGTTGATGAATGCTCCAAGTTCCATGTCACAATTCCAATGCTTATAATATTCTTTAATTTTTTTTAAGGCTAAAAAATTCAAGGATTGTCTCTAAGCAAATCTGACACCAGGTGATATTAAGTAATAATTTTAAAGAACTTTTCTTCATTTGTTTAATATGTTAGATTAGGTCTTTTCAGGATTGCCTTATTTTAAATTCATTGCTTATTATAAAAGAAGTAATATTTCGGTTAACATTATTTTTGTTTTCTACAGAGAGTTTGAGTGTGCCTGAAATATATCTCTGTTTTTATGGCTTGTTTTCAGATAAAAGTAATGTGCTCATCACAGGGAAGTCTGGAAGTGGGAAGTCTGCTCTTCTTGCAAATTTTATTACTTTATTAAGATCTGAAGCAAACTCAGTGCACATCATCTATCATTTTATAGGTTGTGCCCAAGGAACAACAGGTACTGATTCGTTCAAATTATAAAATATTTGGATGTTAACATTTTAAAGATATTTCATTATTTTCAACCTTTTATTTCAGAAAGTCAAGTTTTATTGAATTTCTAATTTTTTTTGCTTCAATATTTCATTCTGGGATTCTAAATATTTTTTCTCTGTTGTTGAGAGAAAAAGGTTAAGGCTAGAAGAGATTTGAATGGTTCAGAAATGTTAATAATTTGTAAGCTAGTAAACAACAACCTATCTTCTCCAAAAAAAATTTTCATTCAGTGCAAAATGAAATTTAACAATAATATGTGCCTATCAGAGCTTTGCCGTCATTAGTAGCAAGTAGTTCTCCTTATCTAGGTCTGCTACACCATGTTAACTTTCCTCTAAATATCCTCTACCTTAGTTCAAGTACCGGTGAACATCATGCTGCCATACATCTTTCTCATCCTGACAGCTGAACGGTGCTTGACCTGGTTCACGGGGCTCTTAACATGCCTTTCCCACACTGCCGATTCAGGCTTTTAATTGCTTTTACATCCCCCTATAAAGTCAGTATTGCTTGAAACCTACCACTGATTGGATTATTATTGTGGCACTATTCCATTCTTCTGTTTTATATTTTTCCACTTTTGATACTTTCATCTTTCTATCTTGATTTTTGTTAAAAACGGGGATTGGTGAAAAATGTGTTGATTTTTCAAATTTGTGTTTGTCAGAACATCGTTAATTAAAATTTTAATTTGCAAATTACTGTAAATTGTATTGCAATATTGTATTCTGTTTTTTTCAGTGACCTTTTTATCAGTTAAAATCTTTGAGGTTTGAGTAGTAAAAGAATTTTCCCATTACCACCGATATAGTTTTTGTAATTGATGCTTTTATGTAGGGTAGGATCAATAGCATCATCACTATATACCGTTCTAAATAAACACAGAATAACACCACAAGCATACCACAGCAAATCCTTTGTAGGAAACCACTGCCAGAAGTATCTTCACTCGTCTGTCTACAGGGACCTCACACAGATAATTGTCACACAGACACAAGCATGCACACTCAATCTTTTAATAGTTGATGAAGCATTCACTTTACAGCTCGTTTTTAACAACCTCAATGACACATTTAGTTAAGTTCGCAACTTTCTATCACATAAAAAACCTATCATAGCCAGCTCTCTCCCAACTATACAAGAAGCAATAGACACATATATGGCAACGTATTGACGAATGTTACCTAAAAAAATTATTCCAAAACAACATCTATTAGAAAAATATTGCATAACATACATAAAGCAGCACAGTTTTGGGTTGGGTTACTAGGGGAACAGGGCAGAGAGAACAGTCACCAAATGATAACCTTACTAGAGAAAAGAGCTCATGGAATTGTCAATGACTTGAAAAGACTAGAATTTGTATTATCGCGACATTTATTACAAGTCTCACCAACTCTACATGATTGCAATAGGAAATGTCCATGAGACAAATGATTCTGTGATAAAACGATTACTGTGATCCTAAATTAATTATTTATTTCTATTTATTAAAGTACCATTGAGTTGCCAAAATGTTTTCTGAGCCTATACAAATGCACACATCGTTCTTTCAGTATTTAAATAATAAAAATCATTTAAAATGTTAAAGCCATGATGTTACATCTACAACCTGGAGTATGTGAGTGTTGGGGGAAAATGGATTATAACCTCAACACTGGATATATAGTTATATTATGAGATGACTCATTGTGGTAACGTAATGAAACTTGGTGAATGTTCAGTAATAATATGTGCCTATTATACATTGCATGAGTTTGGGACTAATTGGTTAATACATTTTTTTTTTTTAATCCAATCAAAATAGTCTTGAAACTTTGGATCTAATTTAAATCTATAAATGTTAGGATTACCATTTTTTTTTTTTTTCGTGAATCAAATACCCTTTCATCTCTTTTACAAAATCGCATACAAAAAGCGCTGATGTCCTTACTTTTCCGCTCCTAAATAAAGTTAAAGGATAACATAATTTCACCAATTATAAGTTCTACAGGCAGAAGAAACAAACACTGCTGACCCAGTAAGTGACCTCAGCTTGACCTAGGTCAAGCCAGCCAGGCCATCACTGGCCTGCCATCTAAAAGATCGCTATTACAACACTGTGACTAAAACATATCAATGGAGTATGTCAATCAAAATTGAGCAATGGTTTGAGTTTCAAGAAAAAAAGGGTTGAAAACAATAGCATCTCCTTAGTTAGGGGGGAGGTCTAGGTGTTTTGTTTCATAGAATGCTTCAGACTCTTTAGCCCTTGTCAGATCGAGCACTATGGGAAGTTGTAATCCCCAGGTAGCACCTATAGATTTTAAGGTGAGTTAAAAGGAAAGGTCAATGTTATGTAATTGCAGAAAGAAAACTATTTCAATTGTTTTTACATACTCCTTGAACTATCAAGCAATCCCATTGGAATTTTGAAAGGGTTCATTTCTTCAGTAAACTGCATAGAAGTGAGAAAAGGGATTTCAAAATGTTGCTACATTTTAGATAACGGCTCTGAATAAAGTTAAAGTTTAAATGGAGCAATTTACATTTCCACTGAATCCTCTGCCACCCTCACCCCCACTCTGCCTGTATTTAGCCCCACTGAAAAGTTTTTTTCCATAGGTTTTTAATAAAGTAAAGTTCAAATAAAAGCTATTGGTAAGTATAGCTTATTTGAAGCCATCCAAATCTTGCACACATAGAGCTCTTACCGCTCAGCATTCTGAGGGGGTTTTTTTTGTTTAGTTTTGTTTGTTTTTTTTTTTATTTTTTAGTCAGAATGACTGTTTGGATAGGGATTTAATTTGTAAGCCAAAAAAAAAAAAAACTGTATCAAATTTATCAAGCCAGCTTGGCAAAAATAATAGTGTGGGTTGGCTGCTCAGCAGTGTGTGAGGGCTATATAGCATGATAAAAGAGAAAAAATAAAGACAAACACAATTTTTGGTACCAACAAATAATATCATTAAGTATAAAGCAGCAGAACTTATTTTTACCTTAAATATGTATAAAGATTTATTTATGCATGAAAAGAAATTATAAATTTAGATTTTTCAATTCCCATTGCAGTCTTAGGTTCTGTAAAGTCATTCAAAGCTCACTTCATATATAGATAATATATATTGCTCACATAACCAGAGGAAGGTGAATTTTTCTGCTAGTCATTCAATTCATTTTGCTACTAAACTATCTTTGGTTTTTAAAAAAATGTATCTGGCTCCATTAAGTTAATATAGCATGCAATAAATCCAAGCTTGTTATTTGAGTTTAATTTCTTTTTAGACTGTAGATTTTCACTTTTTATACAACTAGAATGAGGTATATGTGCAGTTACTTTGTTGCCAGAAAACCAAGGTGAAATTATTAAGGCAAGTCTTGTTAACGACTTATAAGATGCTTAAAACTGTTTAAGGCACTGTCAAAACTTATACTGACCTTTTATTCAGTAGGATTTAGTGGTTTGATTCAAATTTAATTCGTTAAAGAATGTTCCCCAAAAATACTTTTCAAATGTAAGTGATTGAAGCACATAAATACAGTTATAAAGGTTTCTTTCTCACATTGTAGATCCTCAAAATATCATACAGCACATTCTAGATGAACTAAGGGGAATTTGTGATGATGAGCAGCCAGCAGATAAGGAAAAATATGATGCTTTGTCAAATATGGAAGAAGAGAATGATTTTCATGAAATATATGTTGCACTGGAGAATGAAATGGCAAAAGCATCAAAAATAGGCAAAGCTGTAGTCATCATCATTGATGGTTTAAACAAAGTTACAGCTGCAACCAAAACAGCCAAGGTGAGTCTTTGTTTTACTTTTTGAAGCATCTTCCAATTGGTAAAAGCCTTTAAGCTTTTTATCCAGATTTATAACCTGTTTAAGTATTAAATCTTTGAAGCCAAACTTTCTAAGCATAAAAAAAACTGAATTCACTTGCTCATCTGATGTTTAATAGCAATATGTTTAATCTTTAAAATCTGCGATCTTTGATTTTGCTCTTAAGCATTACTCTATTTTTTTCAATATTGTGTAAATTGTTTTAAAGAGACAGAAAAGTATGTGGGCAGAAATATGCTTTGATATAAATTTTTTTTTAATATATATATTCTTGGAGCGATTCAAATAACATATTTAATTGAATATCCCAACAAGGGGCTAACAATTGAGTCATTGAGCTTTTCATGAAACAAGATATCTTTTCTTTTGTTTTTTTTTTACTAAAGTGCTGTTCTTACTATTCAATGAATCTTATTGCCTCAATGAAATTGTTTTTTAATGTGGTCATTTGCTTAAGTTATGGAGTTCAATAGAAATGGGAATTTTATTAGATTAAAAATTTGTTTGCAACAATCAGTTTGATGATATACAGCACAGCTGATTCTTTTTTAAATGCACCTTAGTATATCAATGCTTTGAAATTTCAAGGATAAGGTTAAGATTATTGTTACAGATTGATCATAAGTCTACTTCTTTAGCTTTCTATATTTTGTTTCAAGCACTTATGTGTATTTTGAATCTCATTAACTGTTGTTTACCTTGACTTTTCCCAGCACCTCTACTGGTTACCAAAAGATGTGCCCTCTGGAGTGTCTCTAATTGTATCTACTCGAAGCACAGACTCTGATTCACTTGATTTGCTAGTCACCAAGGAGGGATTTAACAATATAGAGATCCATGACTTGTCTGAAGAGACTCAGAAGGAGATTTGTGAGGTGCTGAAATTATGAAGTGTTTTGCTGTCATAAAATAAATTGCTTTGTCACTCATACTAGGTATTCTACCTTTGGCTGCCTCAAGCTGTTACTATTTTTCTACCTCGTTTGTCTTGTTTTTACATAGTTCTATCTGATTTGTTTGTTCTTTGTTTGCAGTGTATAACATATCATATGAAAGCTTTTTTTTCTTTCCTTGTAGTGTTACATTTGCTAGGTTACATTTTATCATTTTAGGTGTTTTCAGTTTTTGAAAGTATGTTTCTCTCATATGCAGCTGCATGCTGATAAAACTTTTTTCGTAGTGATCTCACTCAAATTGCTCGAGTTGGATGGGGAACCTCAGTAGACCTAAAAATAGCACCGTCTTAAAATAGATTAAAAAGCTTTCAGGTGATACTAGTAGATTTTGATTTTGTTAAATCCTTTTCACTCAAAAAATGTAATTTAAAATTATAACAGGTCTAAAATGCTAAAAAAACATTTCATTGTCAAATTTTGAACACAAAAATGTAAAGAAAAATTTTTTTTTTCTAATTTTGAAATCTCAATGCTATCCAAGACATACTTTAACATGCTGAACAAAAATGAGAACACAACAACTAAAAATGGGTACTCTGAGTTTTTCTAAATACACAAGTCAAAAAACAAAATGGTAAATATCACACAACTAAGCCTAAATCTAATGAAATAGACTGCTCTTGTTCTGGAGTATGCAGGTGGTATCACTCTAAGAAATAGACAATATGAACGAAATAATGAATAGTTGATGAAACCTGAGGAGGGATTGTTGCAAAAGCCAGAGTGATACTCAAACGTTCAGCTTATAGATATTAAGCTCAACTTAAGCTATTTTTTCATGCAAATATCAGGATTTCAGCTGGAGCTTTTCTGTTTAAAACTTTTCTTTTCTTTTTTGATTGTATTATCAACATTATTATATTCTGAAGCAAAGTAGATTTTAAGAATAAAAATAAGATGTGCCAAACCATCAAATTGTATTTTCTTGTAAATGCTTCTCTTTGATATCACATATTCTTCGAGGACATTTTCATGGGTCAAATTATTTATTTTATAACAGGGCACTTAATTTTCTGATGGCATAATAAGGACATTTTTAGTGAATTTTTTTTTTAATCAACAAAAAAAATATAAAAAGGTTGCGGTTGTGATTTAAGCTTTTTAGCCACCTTTAACCTTTGATATCTTATAAGATTGATAAATTAGGTGTTTGATAGCTTTTATTAGCTTTTACATAATGCAATATTGGACTCTCAGAATGCCTCATCTTTTTTTATGAGTTTACAAAAATAGGATATTTACAGCATGTAACAATGTACTTTAAGGTCAAAATTTGATTAGCTATAACTTCTTATATTTTCAAAATAACTTGTTGATTTTTTTTGCCTCTATGATAAGATTCCAACATATTTTATATAGAAAATCATCAAACGTGTGCAGCTTATACTTGAAATTTTGCTTGGAATACCTACTATTACTGGCTAGGGGATAACTGTAATGCATAATTATGCAATACTTTTTGACAAATTTGACCAAAAATGTTCATAAAATATTGGTGGCATTAAAATCATTCAATATCTCCATATGGTGCTCTACATGATGCATCAAATCAATATTTTGATATCCATTTTGACTGCAAAAGGTTCCCTTCCTGAAAGTGATTTTTGTCTATTTGAGATAGT
>BLXT01001089.1:58662-69062 GCA_019648995.1 Plakobranchus ocellatus
AAACATTACTTTGGATTTATAATAGATGAATAGGGTTGGTAAACATTATTTGGCATTTTCAGACAAGGAGTTTATGCCTTGACAAAGGAAAAATAAAGGCTTCTTACTTTGCTGCTTCAAATAGAAAGAAATAGGGAGTTTAAGGCATTCTTTTGTATACTCTTTCAACTAAAACGTTATTGTTTTATAGTCCCAATAAAAAACTAGTGAGATATAAATTCAGGCAATAAAATGTAGGTTTTTTTCTGTGTATTTTTTATTTTATTCATCTTGTTTGAATTTTATATTAATGTATTCTGCCATTGCCTTAAGGAATCATCAATTAAAATTTGGGAAAGAAATAATTAACATACAGCTAAATTTCAGTATTAATTAGTTTTTATCTTTTAAAAAGAGTAAAATATCAGTCGCTGGGCAATGCTTGCATTTTACACATGAAAATCCATATACCAATTGTCCTTTAACTTTTGCTTCCAACAGCTGTTACCAGTGTTGAAGTCTATGTCAAACATGTTTTCTACAGCATGCCAGCATCGTGCTCATATTCGCACCTTGGAAAGAATTGTGGAGTTCCTGGTAGGTCTAGATTGAAAAAAAACTGCCATTTTGAAGCACTTTTGATTTTTATTTTTTTTTTATATATCATACATGTGTCTTACAGCCTCCTCTAAGTAAGAATCCATGATTTTGGCTGTAAGATTGGTCATCTTATAAAGCCCTGCTCATATTGACCATGGTGTAAGACTAAATGTCATCTTTTTGTTTAGGTTTTTGTAATTGGCTTCTTCATTTTTTTTATTAATGCCTTTCTTCCATCAAATCTAGTATTTCTTTGTTTATCCATTTCTTATGCTCTTTTGTATCCCTTTTAGAATGGAAAAAACGAAATACATGTCCATCTCAAAGAAATCCTCAAATGCAATCTCATTAGCATAAGAGAACAAATCAAAACGGTTTTGAAAGTCAAATATATTGGCTACCATTTAACATCAGATGGCAGATGCACAAGTGGAATAGAAAATAAATAACTATGGCTAAAGATACATTACAAAAAATAAAATCAAAACTGAAAAACAGAAATATAAACATGGACAACAAAATAAGGATGATGAAAACATATGTATGATAAATACTATTATACGGATGTGAGTTGTGGACACTTAATAAGGAAACAGAAATCAAACAGAAAGCTGTAGAGATGTAATTTATCAAAGGAATGATGAGGATATTATCTAGGGGAAAAAAAACAATTATAATATATTGAAAGAAGCTAAATTTAAGCGAACATTATATGAACCCATAACAATTGATAGCTCACATTTGTCAATACTAGGGTGTAGAACATTTAGCAGCCACTGAGGTAGACAGAGAATAACATTTATTGAAAGTCTTAAGTCATTAGGGGTAGCGGTGGCTCATTTGGTAGGACAATTGGCTACCATCCAAGAGGTCAGGGGTTTGATTCCCAGTTCGGGCCAAATCAGATTTTCATTGCTCCTCTGTGTCCACCCAGCACTAAATGGGTAGTTAGGTCTCTTAAGAGCCGGCAAAAGTAAAGGCGGGGAGGAAAGCAATGGCAAACTACCTCAAATGCCGTATGCCAAGAACAATCAGGACCCTATTCCTGGTTCCCCGATGCTTAGTCTAAGCGTGGGACCCACACTTTACTTTACTTAAGTCATTAGCAATGGTAATGCTAGCAACAACATTTTTATCAAATTAGCTGATAACAGATTTGAGTGGAAAAACATGATCACAATATCTGTTACAGACAGGGCATCTTAAGAAGAAGATGCTTAATTATTAAAAAAAAAAAATGAAAAAGAAACTACAAGCTAAACTAGCTATACTAACCCCTAAAACTTGTTTTGAGAGCCCTGAATCCACCATGTGCATATTGGCTCTATTTTTAGGACCAGTAAATCATATTATTTGACATAAAGTGTTTTAGTGAACACTAGAACCGTCCATTCATTGATGGCCTAAGCTTCTGTAGTAATAACCCATACAATAAAGGCCAGAGGAAGTCAGACTATGTGGTCAGGTTAGCTTTACGTAGCCCTGCACTAAGTAGCTAAACTGTGATACCTTCACTGCCAAAAATTAAAGAAGATTATTATGTTAAAAGGAACAATTTTCCATAAATTTTATCAAAATTGTTTATCTACCACTATAAAGCACAAGATCACTTCATATATATATATATATATATATATATATATATATATATATATATATATATATATACACACACATATATATAACAGTCAGTTAGGTCTTTATGCTTCAGCATTCAATGCATTCAATTTACTTAAATCATGATTTATTGCAGATGACTTTTGCGCAACTGAAGGATTTTTTTGCATCTCTTATGGAAGAAAAGCATAAAGATGTTAAAAATGTAGCAAACTTTTCTCTTTTTTTATAGTCAAGTTAATGATACTGATAGAGATTTTGAGTGCATGGTGCTGTTGCTAGCATTAGTCAGGCAGTGGAAATTGCATTAATTTTAGGTTGTTGTTTTTTTTTCTTGATATGCTGTTGAACTTTTAAATTACATTGTACCTTTTTTAATGGACTTTCCTCATTATTTATTAATACTAGTTAGGTGCTCTTATAAGTTAATATATAATTCTCTTTATAACCAAGTCTCTTTCTTTAGCTGAAAAAATAAGATTGTTCTTTAATGCAATCAAATTACGTATTTGAGTGGTATGAGTCAAGCCCCATCATTTGATCTAAATAATAGAATTGTAATGATTGGCTTATGTAGCACTTAGTCAGATAATAGAATCATAGTTTTTTCAGAGGTATGGAGACAGATCTAGGATTAGAAAGTGGCTGAGACAGTATATTCAAGATTACAGTGGACCCAAATATTCTCTAGGATAGGAAAGAATAATTCCAAGTGGCTTCAAGCAATATGTTTTAAGAGACCCATAATGGCAAGACAAGAATGTATATTTCGTCAATTATTTATCAAATAAGTAAAGTAGTGTAGGATTCATAATCACCAAGAAATCTATATGAGCTATCAAAAATTGAACTTTAATATACTCTCATTCAAATTATTTTAGAGCAGATAAGATGTCTAGATAATATAATTATGTATAGGAGTCCCTCAAAATAAGTGAGTTGCATTTCTGCATGGCTGGTTTTAAAATGAAAACCATGAATCGGAGGTATGAAAACTATTCATTTTTCTATGCACTAAATTTTCTCTAGACATACTGTGAACTTTCTGTTCATTAAGCAGTGGTATTTTTTTTTCTTTATCAAGCGGTTTCAGTTTGAATTGAGAAGCTTACACCTGTAAATTGACTCATTTTATGGAACCACTACACATATTGGCCTCAGAAAAAGTGGAATGAAGTAGATATTGTGAATGCTGAATAGAGGAAACAGCCATGAGATTTTCTTTCTTTTAATGTGTGAAAAAAAAAAAAACTTTAAAACACATTTAAATATTTTTCAATTTTGATTTCTCTAACATTCACAGGCAAGCTCATTATTAATGATGAGCAAATTGTGGCTTTTTTATTTAGATTTGTTTCCATATATTAAACAACTAACAGTTCGACATCCTTTGTTGAAAAAAATTTTTTCTCAAAAATAAAGACACTGTGTCGCTTACTTTTTATTTATGATAGAAAATTATTCTTCAAAAATACCTTAGATCTACAAACAATCATGTATGTAGATTTTAATGTCCCCTCATCTGTCTGACTTTACTCAAGGGACAGTGTATTTTGCAAATAATTTTACATTTTTTTTTTTTTTTTTTTTTGCTATAAGTGTTTGAACTCCTGACAAAAATACAATTTTAGATTCGTTTTTTAAAAGACTATTTATTGGAAAGTTTTTTTTACAAGTATACTTTTTTCTTTCATCAAAAAGTAAAAATGAGAAAGGTTTTTGAATAAAATATATAGATTTACAAAAGGCAACAAAAGAAGGAAAATCCACATAGTTATAAGAAATAAGCTGCCTTATATGAGAATTCTTTATGTAAAACCTCTATGATTTTTAAAATGATCTTTTCATCATATTTCTTTTTTTTATAACCAGGAAAGAGTGGAGGGCAAACTGGAAGAGGATGTGAGAAGAACTCTTTTAAGAGACAACAAATATTTTCTGGCCTGTGCTTATGTGGATGACACAAACTATGACAAGGCTCAGGCTCTTCACAAGTCTGTGATGTTAGACTGTAGAAAGTGAGGCTTTTTTTTTATTTGATAACTATAATTTGATTTGATGAGATTATATGTTTTTAAATTTATTTTCTAAGCTTTATAAAGCTGATAGTTTTGATAAGTAGATGTCATATCCGATAAAAATTTCAAGTAATAAGCGATATTATTTGTTTGTTTTTATCTTTTCCAGGATGCTAAAATGACGTGTTCAAGAAAGGGTTTTATAATACATTCCATTCTTATATTCTTTAATTACATTTTCAGATAGAGTTGTATCGTAATAAACTGTCTTTCAGTTTGATATGTATAAAGGGAAACCAGAAAATAAAATCTTCTGAGGCAGGACAAGTGCAATAAGTAAAGATAAAGTTTTCATATTTGGCAACTTTTTTTAACCCTTATTTTTACACAACCCTGGGCAGAGTTTTGAGTGTATAAAAGTGGTTAGAATCAGATTCAAACCACTTTTATACACTCAAAACTCCCTAAGCATAAATCTTTTATTCCCTTGGCAGATTTTTCTGCAAAAGATCTATTTTGTGATGACACAACACAGTTGAGAACTGCTCTCTTAGGCTCTTTTTTTTTTCTGTAGCTCAGAGTTCAAATGAGTGAAATTCATAAAGTTCATAAAGGAAAGGGGAATTTAGACAATTTATGGTTTTCATCCATGAGTTTTATGGGCCCATTGAAAGGCTGCAATTCATTATGGAACAAAAGATAAGATCAAAATTTTGGAACGACCATTAAATGCCTTTCCTTAATTTGATGTTTGCAATTTTTAGCTGTTTCAATGTTCAAAGGAATTCATAGAGATGAAATATTCCCAAACTTGATCAGTTACAAGACCTTCCTAAAAGAGCATTCTGAAAATGGGCTTTGGAAGCTAAAAAAAGGTAGATCAGAGTATTTCAAAAGTAGTATGAAATTAAGAAATTCAATGCTTAGGATTGTTTTTTTTTTAAAGTATTCACATATCATTCGCAGTAAACTGTTAAAGGTGTAGTCTTGATTTCATAATGATTACCACCGTGTTGAGTTCATTTTATAATAAAAGTTCCACCTACGAATTCTTTCGTTATTTTTTTATAAAGGATCATTTCATTGCTGATATGTTATTGAGTGCCTTTACTTATATATCTTACACCATTGATGTCCTTCAGACTGCTAGAAGAGGAGTATGATCCAAGACTGAAACAAACATTAGCTTTTACATGTAATGGACTTGGAGTGCTTTATCTCAAACAAAAGAAGTACAAAGAGGTATTTTAAAATTAAAATCATCTTGAAACCAGTGCAAACGAGTACAAGTTGCAGATTTTGATTATTTTGTTCTTTATGCTGTGAGCTTTCATATGGTGATAGCTCTATTGTGACAGGTTAATTCTTTATTAAAATGGAATTTTGACTTTTTGAAAAAGTATAATAAAGAAAAAAACATTTTCATTGCCTTTTCTAAGAAGTGCATTGATTATTTGCAACATTGGACTCGTATGGATTGGTCTCAAGACAATTGTGTGTTATATTTTTCATTACCCATTTTATGATTTAAAAAAAAAATTTTTTTTTAATCATCATCATCATTATTATATATTATGTCAGAATTTGCCTAAGCTTGTGCAAAAAAAAGATTAAGCTTACATTTTTTTCTCATGATTCTTTGCTTACCCAGTATGTATGGTATCTTATTTGTGATTGTCATTTTTTTGTACTTGATAAAGCCTAATGGGTGAAACGTTGTTAGGTATGATCTGTGATGTTTAATTTCATGTTATAAATTTGAAATGGTGGTTGTATTCTTTTATTATGTGAAAAAATAAAAAAATTGCTAAGATGTCAGTATTGAGATAACCTCATTGTGATATTTTGCATTTTATTTCTTCATGTAAATTCATTGAGAATTAATAAAATTTGCCCTTTGAGGATTTTTTTTCAATAAGTTTTTTCAAGCATAAGTGGCTGCTGGGGTGTGAAAGAAGTGTTTGTTCTTTTTTTTTTGGAAGGTATGATTCATTTATGCCATATAAAAGAGAAATTTTTCACAATGATTTAGACACTCTTTTCGACATTTGTTTTCACTGCTTCTGTAACTACTAAAAAAATGCAGAAAAATCATAAACTACCAATATATTTTAATGTCTGTACATAAGGAATGCTGAGACTTCCTATTCCAAGGGATATTATCTTGCATTTTTCTCCATATGCCATTTCTAGGTAAGTGTAGTATTAATTCCATTTTTATATTGGATGTCCTGGCAAGATATACTTTATCCCTTAAAGTATGATGGTTAAACCATTCTAATTATTTTACTCTCTCAGGCAGTTTTATTATTTTTATGCCACTGCTCTTTTTTGATTTTAAAATATACATGTGGTTGGATTTGATGATTTTTTTGTAGGTAAGAATGTTACTTATCTTGTCTCCTCACAGGCTGAACCTTTATTTGTCGAGTCAATTGAGCATCATAATGATTTAGGAAATAACAAATCAGTGGGCGATGCAAAAGTCAATATTGGGATTATTAAGCTGGACACTGGTCAGCCAGATGTGGCATTAGAATTTTTCACTGATGCTCTGCAGGTAATAATTTGGTTTTGGTTCCAAAGAAGACAGAATTGGAAAGAAAAGCATAAAATTAGTAATGAAATATTGAAAGGAAGAAGATAGTGTAAATAATCAAGTAGCAAACAAACTGAAAAATTCAATTATTTTACTTACTTTCCTAAGCTTTAAAACCATAAAAAATTATTAAATAACTAAAAGAATGATATCGGTTAAAGTCAAGATTTGGTTGAAGTTAGATCTTAGGGAGTTTTACCCTGTGTGTTTCATGAGGAAGTGATTTATTAATTCAGTTTTTGTAGTGCTCAAGATAATGTGAAAGGAGATTCTGGCATTTTATACTTAATGTGTTGATTTTTATCAGCCTATAGCCTCAAAGAAGTTAAGTAACCTGTAACAATGTCGGTGCGACTGTAAAAAAAAAAGAAAATAAAGTGAATTGCAGATGTTAAATTTCTATTTATGATATTTAAAGATACATTTTTTGAATTTTGCTTGAGATTGCACTACATAAACTCATATGTCTCATTCTTATTTCTCCACATTTCTTGAGTCAGCTAGATAGATCTGCAATCCTACAGGTTTTGTGAAACTTACATAAATGTTGCTGTCTAGATTTGCAGCATTTGTCGCAACTGTTTATCATTCGTTCATCTATTCTTTCTCTGACAGACTTTTGAAGAGATTTTTTTTGGCCACCTTCCCATTTTGGTGGGGAATCTTTTGACTAATATAGCTCTGTGCCATAGAAGGATGGGAGATGCAGAAAAGGCAGAGGCAATGTATTTGAGGTTGGTTCTTTGAAAGATTACATAAGGCTATTCAAAGCTCTCTGTTTCGTTAGAGAATGACTGAAGCAATGCATCATGGGCATTCCTAGTACACAAATCATTTGTAAATATATATAAGTAGATGTGAATGGAATGCAAGTAAAATTCAGCGCTTATGCTGCACGCATTAAGATTTCAGGGTGTCATGGTGTAACAGTAATCATAATCCACTTCTTATTTGATTAGGGATTATTTTAAAACACGTGAGTTCTAAGGAAACAATATTTTTTGTTTATATAAATCTAAACCATTTTATTCGTGCTATCATAATTTTTTGGTACTAATATAAAAGCAAAAAGCTACGTTATCATAAACAGCTTGACAACTCAGGTTTTTAAGTATTTTGTTTTAACTTTGCAAAATGCTTTTAAATGCATCAGTGCAATTACTATTAAATACGCCACTATCTTTTTTTTTCATTAACAACAAGGATGGAGTTATTCATACTGGCATTATCCACATTTTATGAGAAGTTTCTTTCTTTTTTAAATCTGAGAGAGCAAAGATCACTAGAAAAATAAAGATATCACATTGCAAAATCGTTTTGCTTTTATACATACCAAATTACTTACTTATTGTTTTTGCATGATTTGAAGTGATGTCATTTGATTTCATGAATGAGCAATCAGGTTGAGAAAAAAAACAAACTTTTGTTTGAAACAAGTATTGGTTTGCATATAAAATCTTCGGAATATAAAATATACTTTTTTTTTTTCCTGGTAAGAAATGCAGTGGACCATTAATTTTAATGGCAGAATTATACAGCAGGAGAAAAGCTCTAAACTTTTTTTTGCTAACTTTTTTGTGGCATTCAGATCCATGAAAATAAAAGCTCATGCTGTGGGCTGGACCCATGAAGCCATTGCTTTCTGCTACATGAATCTTGGAGCTTTGGAGTTTTACTCAAGGAAGAACTATGCTAAGGCTGAGGAGTACAATCGCAAGGCTATTGAAATTTGGGAGGTGAAATTACTCAAAAATGTTAAGACAGATTGGTGTGAAATTTGTTGCATTTTAAGCGTACTAGTTTATTCATTTGGTGCTTTATTTCTCTTATAGCCTTGATATTGATAATAAACGCCAAATGTTTTGGTTTCTTTTATCATGTAGAATAGGTGGCCTCTTTTTTTCATACAACTATTTAATTTATTTTGTACATTGCGTATTGCTAGAAAGAAAGCTTTGATACAGCAGCATTTTGTTTGTTTGCCATATAAATATAATATATAACATAATTGGTTAGTCTGAAAATATAGGTTGAATTCATTCTCAAAGATATTACATAACACATTTCCCATCTTATTTGGATGATTCAGTTCAACAAAGTAAAGCTGGAGCAGAATGAAATGTGGCAGACGTTAGAAAATCTTGTCCTCTACCTGATTTGTCAGAGCAAGTTTGCGGAAGCTCTTCCCATCTTTAGACGTGTTTGTAAGTTTGGATTTTTTAATTGCTAACATGTTGGAAAAAAAATGATTCTAGTTATTGCTATAATATTTGTTGATATGAAATTTGCTAGATAGATTTTTGTTCATGGAGATTTCATAAAATGTTTTAGCTCAAGAAGTGTCAAAGGCTGATTAAACTCACTGAAATTCCTGATTTCCCGGTTTGTGTGGTGTGAAAAAATAAGCATTCACTTTCAAAATAATTATATCACCCCACAATTAATTATCATTGTTTTAGTGGCACTTCTACTAGGGTATTATGAGAAGTGAGACATAGAGATGTTGATCAGTCTTAGTCTTTATTTTAGTGAGCATTCAGTGCAAATGAGCACTTTACTTTCCTTTAATAAACTTTTTTCTCACACTTATATTTTATTACAAGATAGGATTTTTTGGTGTTAAATAATAGAATTAGATATTGATTTAGTACTTGTTTTGAAATTAACATCCCCTATTTTCGTTTTAGTTGGTGAAACATGTACACATGTCTGAAATTATAAGTTGCTGCAATTCCCTTTAATGACTCATTTCAATATGATGGTTTTATTTAACCTGTGCAGATCAAATTTACCCTAAACACCAATCTTTTTTAAAATGCAGCTTGTAAAGCTATCTAGACCTAGAGCTTTAAAGTATTCTCTTCTAACTTATCTAGCACCAAATCCTCACAAAATGGACTTTGCAGCAATGCTAGTTTTTTTGTAGCGGCCGCATTTTTGGTGTAGAGGTAGGAAAAATATAGTACTAGTAGTAGGAAAAATATAGTACCAGTAATATAAAGATGGCCAGCAACAGATCTTTGTATGACACGTCATCATCATTGTCATTGTTGTTGTAGTTATTATTGTTGCTGTTGTTGTTATTCCTCATCGTTGTTGTTTTTCCTTATCAGTGTTGTCATTGTTGCTGTAGCTTTTGTTGTTGTTTGTCATCATAGTCATCATCGTTGTTGTTGTTGCTGCTCACTTGTAAAGTTTCTAAGTGCTGTATTTATGAACTCGAGTTATATATTCTGACTATACAGGTCAATTTGACCTTTGGTCCCATATGGGTTAAGCCCTAATTTTGAATGTATTCATTACTTCTAATATTTTTTTTAAATTGTCTTATAATTGAAAATCTTACTTCTCTCTAACTGAACCACTGTGATTTTTTTTCAGTCATTGTTATTCAGACTTGCGACATGTTTGCTTTTGATTTTATGCTTTGTATATTAATTTGCAATTTAAAATAAAATGACAGTTTATTTATCATGCATTGCACAGACGACATATTCCATGATAAAGTCCCTTTAAGCTCTGTGCTCCAAAGGCCAAAACATCATCTTTGCATATTTTTCTTTAATGAGAAAATTTAACTCCTTGAA
>BLXT01001089.1:86814-97372 GCA_019648995.1 Plakobranchus ocellatus
AAAAAAAAAAAAAAAAAAAAGCACTCACCAAAAATTTAGTCTTTAAAACAGATCCATCGTTCAGTGTTAATTTAACAAAAGGCAGCTTCGCCTCCTCTGACTTGTCAGTGCCAGGCAAATTGAACTCTACAGCCTTAGACTCATAACGAATTTCTACTTGATCCTTTACATTTTTAAGGGCACACATTATTGAGGCTAGTATAATATCATTTTCTACAACATAGGCCAACGGTTCACTCATGTCGGGGTTATTGAAAGTAATCATGGCATCAGCACAAGACTCCCATACCTAAAACACACAACAAAAAAAATCAGAGAAAACATGAATGTGAAAAATATTTAATTAATATAATTTTTTTTTCACAATCAGCAACACCATGAGATCACTGAAATCCCAAAGGGGAAAAAAATATTTTCACTTATCATGTTATGTTTATAAAGTTGGAGATTCATTAAAAAAAGTTCACCCCTTTTTGTGAAATCTCTTATGATAAAAAACAGGGCAGTTATTTATGTTTTTAAAAAGAAAAAACTGCTGGCATGCAACTTTGTTTTCTACATCAAGAAAAAATAAGAATGTTTTCCTTACATGGAAACAAATTTCATCAGACACTAAAAAATCTCATAAAAAAATTACATTAGTTGTTTTGAAGGAATATGACACCAAGTTCTATTTATAGCCTCAATTATTAATTTACTACATGATAGAAAAAATTACCGCAATCCTTAACATGGTCTAAAAAAAAACCAGATAAACCAAACGTTTAAATTTATAAAACTCAGGAAGCAATTGAAGACCAAATATCTTTAAAGCAAAACAGTCCTCGGGTGCATAACCACACTATTATCAAAACATTAAATTGGCAGCTCATTGTTTCTATTAAAGTTCTTAATATTTTATTAACCATCCACTTATAAAAATCCTTTAATTTAATATAGGTATATCTTGTTTTCTCCTTGACTATTGTCTTAACTTTAAACTTCTCAAAAATCATTAATTAAGACTGCCCTGTCATTTGCCATTACATTTTAAAAGCAATAGCTTTTATTTTTTACCCATTTGCTGCAACTCCCAATGGCTTGCACTTACTTGCATCCTTAACACTGGAAAGCATCTCATTCCTTCTATTTCTGACCATGCGCCAAAACCTTTGAGGAAAAAAAGGTGGAAGATATTTCTTAAGTCAGAAATTTTAAAATTTTAGATCATGGATTTTTCTTTAACTGGATAAATCTGCTTAAAGTTATGAAACCAATATTAAAAAAAAAAAAAAAAAAAACCAAGGTAAATATCTCTCTTTCTCGAAATTTTATATGACTCATCTGACTGATTCAGAATAGTCTCAAGAAATATTATATATAATATAATAATATTGTGTATGCTCTTTTTTTTCCCCATGGCCCTAAAAACTCAACATCCAGTATGTTGGCCATTTCAAGACATGGATATTATCTTTTTTGTTCAGATTTGTTCTGAGCAGCTTATATTATACATTATGGGTAAGCATATTATCCTGGTAAGAAAAACCAAAAAAGTCAAGTCAAGTCTATAATAGAATGTTGAGTAGGCCCAGCATTTATTTTGAACACTGCATACTGCTGAGTAGTCGAACAGTGGAAGGATTCAGAGCACATGTTCTGTTGCTGAACTGGTCTGGTACAGTGAAGTCTCCAGAGTCCTTGCCTGCCTCTAGAAGCACAATTTTCTTGTCACGGAGAAGTGCATTATTGGCTGTTGAAACAAAAAAAGACACTGAGCAAAAATATTGTTAGGCATCTAGGCATTTATTGTGAAGTTTATTCAGACAACAAAAAATTGTCTGGTCTACTTTTTAACATATTGAAAATTCAAATTCATAAAAAACAAAAAAAAACCCACACAAAACACTTTTTAAAATCCTTAGGCAAACATTACTACACTCAGAGGATGTCAGAGCAAGAGCATCAGCTGAGCTTAAAACAAAAATATTCAAACTGGGCAAAAAAGAAGTGTCACTGTAGATCTATATCGAATTCACTCTAGATTATTTGGCACTCAGGACTGAGGGGAGCAGATTTCTATGTCTTTAGATTAATGTGCACTCAATTCATTCATCAAGAATCACATCGTGATTACCTTTTTTTTTTTTTTTTACGTGCTATTTACACAAATTAAATTTTTTTCATCAAAACAAAAATAATAAATAAATAAATTAATTAAATACAAAAAAAGGTGAAAACTTTTGTTACTAGAAACATCATGTCATGCTCGTTTCCTTAGTAAGTTTCTATGGTAGTTTATTTGTGTTCATCATTTTTTTTCTTGATAAAGCCTTTTAAGGCGAAATGTTTTTACGTATACTCTGTGTTGTTTTATTTCTTTTTATAAGTTTGAGTTGGTGGTTGTTTACTTTTACTATATTTGTTATTAGAAACCAAATTTTATCCATAGAAGTAATAGGAATTGTTTTTTTTTTTTACTTTTAAAAACCTCAAGGCCTATAAAGACCCCGTCTTCATGACTGTACTTCATACATTGATCTGAATTGCATGCCTCACTGTATAAGAATAATCATTCATTAAAATCATAGAAAATGTTGCCAAGTTTATAGTCTTGTCTAGACAGTTCTTTAAAAAAGGTTGTATCTTTAAAAAAACGAGAATGAGGTATGGAAATGTGCCCCATAAATTGACAACACACAGTGAAGAGTTTCTTCTCTTTTCACAGAATGATCGATTACTAAAGTTTTCTTCCGAATTCTTGTTAACTTTGCTTTGCAAAAGTTAAAAGTTTGATAATGTCATTAGTGTTTTCATAATTTCATAAGCTGCAATAAACTCTCACCTCACTGTCCGAACATTCAAATAATGCCATGCAGTTGAAATAGTTTAATCTTTCATTATATCCCATACTTTGTTGGTACTTCTTTAAAAGGTATTTATGGCGAATTCCACAGGAATTGGTGTGATAACAGAAAAAAAACTCAAGCAGCCTTAAAATAATTATTATACATTCATTTCACATTATTTTTTTTTTTATGGAAAAATTAGCAATGGAGATGCTGCACAATTAGCCATTTTGTATCACAGTGTGAATTTGTAACAGTAACTCTCCTTTGAACATTTTAGCTATGATTGTATACTTATATGTAGGACATCATCCAACATTATCTTTTTTTATTTGAGGTCTCAAAAGTCTCAGAAAGGTGAATTTGTTTTTGAACATAAAATAAGATAAAAGCTTTCTTTACAATTCCAATCATTTGGTTTGCTTTCTGTATGAATGTGGGGTATGAAAAATAGGCTGCTATTAGCTGACATTCCTACACGCATACATTCATGGCACATTATTGCCAGCCACCATTGTTATTGTATATTCATCACTTAACCTTACATTTTGATGTTTCTAAATCTTTTTTATATTTGTCACTATTTTACATTGTTTATTGTAAATCTTAGAATTTTCGGCAGACTTTAAATATGCTACTAATTTTATCTATCAGGCCAATAATGAATAAAAATAATAATTAATGGGATTCAAGATACTACCTATCAAAGGCATACTTTTGCCCACATACTTCTTTTGAAAAAGTCTACGATTACTTATCCATAGATGGACAGCATAATTGAGTGTCATAAGATTGGAGATTAATTTAAAGTCCTACGTTATTAAATAAAATCAAGATAAAAAATCTAAACTGACTGTAATCTAATAGCCCAGTGAAATCCTCCATTACATCTAGTAGATGAGTGAAATACATGAAATGCATGTCTTTTTCTGAAACCATGCTGAGAATTTATTGTTTGTGAAATTATCTACAATGTCACCTCTTATATGTTTTAATAACTGATCTATTCCAGATTGACTATACTTACTGGCCTATAGTGAGTTATTATCTTCTTTTAAAAAAGTAAACCACTTTCCAAAGACTAAATTTTAAAAACCTGACAAAGTGACACAGATCACACCTTTCTAACTTTGTTTGGTGCTGTGGGTGAAATTTTGGCTGATTCCTTAGCTTTGTTACGGTGCAATACCTCTAACTTCCTTTCAACATAACATAAGTTTTCTTACTATTGCATATATGTTTTAATTGCCCTCTGCTCAAAAATGGTGTATTTTGCGTGTCCTCTCTGACGAAAAGACTTGAGAAGAAAGTTTTTAATACATGTATTTTCTCACCAGTTACAGCCAGGGAACCATATTTAAGTTTTTGTTTTAATTTTGTGATGACTGTGCTATTTTGTGTCTGTAATGTGTGTGTGGTTTTTTTTTTACATACATTAATTTTATAAGAAATTTTCAATCCAATTTCTAGGGATTTCTGCAGTGTTTTAAATTAATTATTGCAATTCATAAAAAACATAAACCAAGATACTGATATTATGCTTTAAAGCTCGCCCATTACCCTGATCAACGATCAAAAAGCATGAAGCAGCTCCCTATGAAGTTTCTCTAAATAAAGGCTAATTACACGGATTTTGATTTATAAATGTATTGATTAAAGCTTAAAGGCAGAGGATAAAAATTGGTTTGTCCAGTGCTAAGCTTAGCTGTTAATGCTGTTTTATTGCCAACTCATTTTATGATGTTACGTTTTATGCATGACAGGTCGATAACTAGCCTGCCCCATGACCTCGGTCATGAATACCGGTCAAAACCCAATCTCTTGGTGTAGTTTTGAAAGGGAAAACATTATCAAACTTACCTAAAGCACATGCCATTCCAGCTCCTACCATTCCTCCGCCTGATATAACAATATCAGCAAAATCCCCATCTTGTAAAGAAGCTGTTGAGTAAAATGAATATTTGCCTTTAAGTAAACTACTTAGTATACTTTGGGAAAGAACCCTTCGGGCTCCTGTGGCTGCTGCTCTTAACGCCATTTTAGTAAGACTGATCTCCCTTGCAATAAACAAACATAGTTCCGAGGTTAATAATGCAGGGTGATTGGCTTGTATAATTACTTAAACAATTTTTTCAGTCACAAAAAATTTTTTTTTAAATATGCAAGCGATTCAAATCTCCAAAAATTGTTATAGTGTTTAATTTTTGAAACTTTGACCACCATTCACATGCCACATTCGTTTCGGTATGACAATGTATATGGCAACCATGGCGTCAACAAGTCATGGCTTATCCGTTTTCGCAAATAGCTGTGTGAAAAATCCAATTCAACCTAAAACTGGGTTGAACTCTACTTTGCATGAACGATCAGGTATTTTGATAAGATATGATGATGCACTGAAAGAGATCCAACAGCTTGACAATAATGCCTGGGAAGAAAATGGTGATATCAGAGAATGGGTTATTGATCATAACGATGAATCAACGACCGCCGTGAGTGAAAAATTGAAAGCCACTACGGCAGAGGAATTTTATGAAAAACTACAGCAATTAAAAGAAGAAAATAAGAGGACTTTAGAAGCATTTGAAAGGCTTTATCAGCAAAAACTGATAAGAAAAAGTCAGTCGTTTGATTTTCAGCAGGATAAATCCGGCTTTGATTCTGACAGAAAAGAAGGTATTGATACATCTGATTTGGAAATTGATACTACCATGAAAAAAGACATGCATGCAGGTTTGCTCTTCAAAAAACCACCTATAGGTAGAATACATAAAAAGAGTCAAGAGGATCCAATTCTCAGTAAAACTCTACCACAAAGATCTATGCATACAAAGATTGCCAAGGAGCTATTGCCTGAAAGTTTATTGACACGTTCAAGAAAATCAAGAAGTTTAGATAATGAAGAGTGGACCAAATTTTTCTCTGATTCAATGCATGCCAATGAAGAGGACAATTTTGTTATACCACCAAATACTTTGAGTGATCATGAAAAAGCATTGATGAAAGTAGACAAATTATGGGAAGATTTTGATATAGCAAAATACTCTCAGAGAAGAAGTTCTGCTTCTCTCACTCAGCATAAAAGTAATGAAGAAAGAAAGGGAGGAAAGAAATCGTCTGAATGGAGACACAGGATTACTATTCCAGAGCCTTTTAATATGAGCATCAGGGAGGCCTTAAAGGATTCCAAGAAGACTAAAGCTCAAGTAGAGCTAGAACAACGGCGCTTGGAAAAGCAACGTGAAGAAGAAGCAGAGTGTGAAAAGAAGTTCAAAGCTCGTCCAGTTCCTTCCCATGTGTATCTTCCAAAATTTGAAGAGATCATGGAAAGAAATGAGTCTAGGAGGCAGTATGTCAAACAGTATTGTAGTGAACTTTTGAAATCTCAGGTAAAGCCATTTAATTTTGAAATTAGAGAAGAGGAGAAAAAGAAGCAGAGGGCTCAATCAGCACCAATCAAACGCCCAGAGAGACCAAAAAGTGGATTTAAAGCTAAACCCGCACCAACTCATATTTTTAAACCAGATGTGGATGAAAGATTACAGGAAGAGGAAGAATTGAGAAAAATAAGAATAAAAATGAGATCAAAAGAACTCCTGCGGGAAGCATCTTTGCCTCCCAATATGGAAGCAAGAGAGAAACTGAAAGAGCAAGAGAGGAAAGAAAAACTTAGAAAGGCAAAGCAAGCTGCTAAGGTCAGGCAGAGAGTTAAAAGTGTTTACAGAAATGCCCATGTTGTTCCAGATTATGATATGCTATACCGTGAATTTCAAAAAGAACTAGCAAGGCGGAAATCTGCAAGGGAAGGAACAGTGGTCGAACCTTTTGATTTAGAAACAGACAAAATTCGAACAAGCAGGGATAGAATTCAGAGAGACATTGAAATGGATGAAAAGAGGTTGAAGGAAAACCGATGGCCATTTGAAGGATCCAGGGAAACACCACGCAGCTCTTTGAGGTATCTTGGTATGTAAACTTTTAACATATTTATGATTTTTTATTATTTTCTTTTTTTGTGTGTGTGATTTTAGAGATATTTTCAATGCATATTCATTGATCTTTTAATTGTTGGAAACTTTTGTTTCTTACTGGAATTAAATGATTTTTTTTTTTTTTTTGGTTAATGGAGGAAAAAAAGAGGCTGAAGAAGAGGAGGATTATAAAAATGTCGAAAATGTATAGCTTGTTTTTGTAAGATCTGAGAGATGGATCATTTTAGAAAAAACATTATTGCTCTCTATCTCTATCTCTCTCTCTCTCTCTCTCTCTCTCTCTCTATCTCTCTCTCTCTCTCTATCTCTCTCTCTCTCTCTCTCATTCTCTCTCTCATATACATATATTTATCTATCTATCTCTCTCTCCATCCCTCTTTCATACTATTATCTATCTCGTATTTAAAAATCATTTTTTCATATTTTCAGGGACGTTGTCAACATCTCTTGATTCCATACCTACACATTCAACACGCTCTGCAGAGCTCAGGTCCACTGTGATTAAGTGAGTTTGATATTTTTGTTAGCTTATTTTCTTTGGTTAGTAGGAAAATTATCAAATGAATGACATTGCACTCTGTATATATCCACATGAATGGACAATGGAAACCATGTCAAAATAAGAAAATAGCGATATATATTGAAATATAAAGCAGGAAAAATGCTTTTGTAATTAAGTTTTTATTCTCACCTCTCTTCTAATTTCCTGTTCTAAGTTTCCAAATACACTTTTAACTTTTAAAGAGACCTACGCTAAGAAACCTCTTTTTTTTTTCTCCTAAGTGTTGAACTGAATTAATAGTCGGGAAAGCAAACAGGAACAAAAAAATTCTAGAAAATAAAAACATTGTCATGAGAGAGTACATACAAGAGCACTGAAGAGATTAGGAGAGCAAATATGAAAGAAAAGATAGGGAAATCATGTTGATATTGGAACTATGTTTTATTGACAAGAAATTAATTGGGATGTAGCATAAATGTGTATATATGCTCAGAATGGGGATGGCAATTTCAATGTAAGTGGAGTGCACTGTATTTAAGGTAAATTGAATCCTTCTGGTGTTGTAAAAAATATAGCAAGGTTTTTATCCTTGTTTTTTTCAATTCTCTCAGTTTATTTATAAAATGTACCTCCATTCTATATTATGTCTGTTATTTGTTCTCACTCCAACATAAATTTTTTGTTCAATTATTTTTTTTCCTCTTAGATTCTTCACTATACTTCTTTGTGGCAGCTGCATTAATTAATATTATTTTAATATTGTTAATGTGCTCTTTGGTGTGAACACGTGGCCTTGTTCAAGGGCCTTAGTGATAAGATGAAAAATTAAAAGGTTTAACGAGAGAGGGAAAAGTCAGAAGAAGGAAAAAAAGGTGTTAGGGGCAAAGAAATATATGGAGAGAGGGAGTAGGACTTTGGTATTAGCAATTTTCAAGCTTTAAAAACTTCAGTTAGTGCTCTTTTTAAGTTCCAGTTTTGTGGCTTTTCTTTGTTTTTTTTTTTTTTTGGGGGGGGGGGGGGGGGGNNTTTGTTTTTTTTAATTTTTATGACACTGTCGCTTTTTTAAAATTGATATGCTTTAAAAAATCTCTTTTTATTATTATTTTTTTTTTGGATGATGATAGAATTCATTGAAGTCGATTTGCTTCGAAGCAGCAGCTAAATATTTATGTTACGGTATTTATGACCCATCCTTACAAAAACTCATTGTTTATTGATATTCATGCAACAGAGATATATAAAGCAAAATATTTAAAATATCGTTGGAGCTATCGATTGTTTCATCACAAAAAATTAAACATTTTTTTATCTGGAAAATAAATTGGAGGATACTTTTAATTATTATCAACTGTATTTCTGTTGAACAAATGCCAACAAAAGACTCATTTTGAGTGAGTGTGTGATCACATATAGAGTTGAACATTTTGTAGACCATTTGAAGAAACTCTTGTCTAAAATTTCTTGTTGACTACTTTATTGTTTTTTTCATCACCTTCAAAACCAATTAAGATTTTCTTTTGTTGATTTACAACATCACTCTGTTAACTAGGAAAGATAAAGAGAGACAATTGAAGAGACAACAGCAAAAGGAGGAAGAAGAAAAGAGGAGAAGGGTGAGAGAAGCGAAGCTGCGTCGTTATTTATCAGAAAAAACCAACAGCGATGATGTTCCCAGGGTGAGGGATTCTATAGCTGAAAGATTAAAGAGGAAGAGGTAAGATTTATCTTCTTTTTATATGTATGCGTCAAGAAGAATAGATAAGTTTCTCTTTGATAAACAAATGTGTAAAGCGTCTACGTATAGCTGGCAAATTACATTTTAAGTATTTCAACTTGAAAATTACAGATTCATTGCTGTCACAGCCTTTCACATTTTTGTGGGAAAAGTGATATAGGATATACTTATAGCATGTCATAATTTCCAAAAAAATTATGAAAACAAAACATGAAAGTCTCATTGTTTGTAATTTGAAATATAAGGACTTCAAGTAACAATTAAGAAAGTCATATTTTTAGTGTTGTAAAATGAAGCTAAAAGAAAAATCTCTCAGTATTTATAAAGTCCTTGTTTGGTATATTGTAAAATGTCTTGTGTTACCTTGCATGTTGATTTTTTTTTTTTTTTTGATATATGAATCTGTATGCTTGTTTTCTTTTTTTTTTTTTCCTTTTTAAAAATGTTGCTAGCTCATTTTTATTTGAGGTCTTTTTGTTTCTTTTTTTTTTTTCAATCATTCCTGTTACTGCTGTTGAATCATAGTTAGTAATTGTAATATATGAAATTTAAAAAAAATTAACCTTGTTTTTTTTTACATACAGCTAGAAGTCTCTGTGGAAAGTAATAGTGAACAAGTATTGGCTTTTTTTCTCTTCTATTCTTTGCCTTATCTGCACTAATTTATCATCAATTTTTAGGCAGGAAGAGAGAGCTGCTCAGGAGGCATACCAGCAACAGATAGAAGATATGAAAGCAAGGATTGATGAGTCACCTTTATTGGTTGAAAAGTTTATGAAGGTAAATAGTTATAAAACTCCTTTTTTGCCATGAAGTTTTCAGACTAAATAATTTCTTCCTATTAGCATCCCAATAACAAAACAGCTGTGTGCCAAAGTGCTCTCAAAGTATGACAAGAATTTGGGTACAGTAAAAAGACATGAGAAACTCTTATTTTGCTTGACTCATTCTTCATTTATAGCTTTTAAATTTTGTAACTCTTGCTGTTTAAATTTTAAGCTGTATTTAGTGTCTCATCTTGACGTAGAAAAAGTAATAACATGAAGTAATGTGAAAATTGCACAAATTTATACATAGGAGATGTACTAAATTCATTTTTGATGAGATTATAAGTAATATTAAAACTTCACAAATTTTTACCTAGTTTACTTACTAGATTCATTTTTGATAACTGTCAACATTTATCATTTTATTATTAAAAATGGTAATAATAAAAGCAATCATAATAGAAGTATAAGTCTAAATAGGAATAATAATGGTCTTTATTTTACCAAACTGACACAGTGAAAGCAGTTCCCACACATATTTGACCAATAGAAAAATATGTATATTTTTATAAGTTGTAACATTTTTGCAGAGAGTTTTTACATCTCAAAGCGGAAGCTCCACATTTTGAACCTAGAACTTCCTGAAGAAAATTAAGAGAAGGAAAGGTCCATTCATCTTGTTTGCAATTTGCTCAATAAGTCTTGTCAAATTAATTGGGGGGGGGGGGGGGGGG
>BLXT01001089.1:97419-108585 GCA_019648995.1 Plakobranchus ocellatus
TAATCGTCATTTCTAAAATCTATTTCATTTTTTTTTTCTAATTTAATTTGTGCTGAAAATTTTTTGGTTCAAAAACTAGTGCTTCTGCCTATCCCAAAGACAGACAAAATACAAGAGTCTTGTATGCCTTTAATATCAACTTACTGGGTAACATAAGTGGCATTAAACTCTTCTTACTATTTATGGTTGACATCATTGTGCTATTTAACAATTTTTGGTATAAGCTACATTTGTTTTACGAATTTTCACAAATATGAAGAGAAAATGCCTTATTATTCTGCTTTGACTTTGATCTCAGATCTCTTTAATATGTATGCTTAAAAGTGTTCATAACTGTATGTGGCAAATTAAGGAAATGCATTACAATTGTCAGATATGCATGTTGAAATGTTTATAATCTATATTCTCTATCTTTTCGTGTATATTCTGAAGTTCAAATTTTGTTCATATCCTAATAAGAACAGAAATGAAATTTTAAAGATAAAATGGGGCTGAAGGAAAATCCACATTTTTTTTTATTTTACAAGTATCTATCTAAAAAAAAATAATGTCAGAGGATTTTGACAGGTTTTATCACATTGTGACACGTGTGAAGACAGAAACTTTACCCAAAAAAAGTGTAGCCTATCTCATTCAATTTACAATTTTCCTCTCTAAACCTAGAAAATCTTTTTCTTTTTCAATTTTGTATTAATTGAATGTCATAAGAATTTAACATCATCCTGAATTCTCTCTCTCTCTCTCTCTTTTTTTTTTTAATCATATATAGGAAAATGCCAAGAGGGAAGCCCAGAAGAAATTTACAAAGACACTGCGTGGTGCTGGTCTGGATGAATGGAAAATACCTAAAGGCATTGCTGCATCAAAGTCCGTCAGTGAGGATCAATATGAATCCAATGAAAGTGGTGATGATGAGCAGTTTACCCGCACTGCTCCAGCTGATACAACTTATGTCAAAGAGGATGACGAAGACTGAGTTTAAAAAGACTGGTGCTTAGTTCATTTTCACCAGAATATGACTGCCATCATTTTTCAGTAATTTCATAAACATGTTCACTTTTAAAAATTTTTTTAGAATATTCAGTACAACTTTGTAAAGGTCTTACATTGTATTTTTCTTATATGGTTGAGCTTGTTCTCTTTGTTTTTCTTTTTTAACCTTTTCAGGACGCCAACCCCCTTTTCAGTTATAATCAAAATGCAATCTTTTGGGATGCAGGTAACCAATTTGGTTACAAGGGTTTTACACCACTTTAGGACGCTGACCTCCGCTGCGGTTACCTCAGAGTTGCACATTCTTATATGATATTTTATACAAATTTTCAAAAAACACAAAAACTAGTGCGTCCACAGGGAATTTTAGTGATTTGGGTGGGGCATACTGAAAAGGTTAATCTTTATAAAATGACCATGTTTTTACCTCTTTTTGTTTTTCTCTTTACTGACTCCAAAGGCAAAGTGACCTTTTTATGTATTTTTGGCCCCTGAAGTCAGTTGTTAATGTCTTGTGCTTAAAATCCTAAACATTGCAGCCAAAGATTGTGTTTTAAAAAATCATCTACATTGCCTGTGATAAACACCTAAGTTATCTTTTCCCTCTTGATTTTATAAATTCCTTTTGCTCAGCAGTTAATTAGTTTTCTAAAGTTTATATTTTTCTTTTCCTTGTAGTCTTTTCATTTAAAAAATGTTTTCTCTTAGGTTTGGAACATTCATTTATGAAATTAGGTCTGCATTAGTTTCAAGGACTAGACATTTGTCCTGTTATAAACTTTGATCTACATCTAACTCTAGATGAAATCTACATAATTATGGTTTATCTCAGCCTTTGCACAGGTTTATGTAGCCTTGAGTCTCTTTTGCTTTTTCATACCGTAAGATGAAAATTAGAAGGCATATAAAATCTTATATGTATTTTTGAAAAAAAAATTTTGATTAATCTGATTAAATCATCATTTACGCTTAATTCCTTAACCTCCACGCATAGATTTTTTGTTTTAATTCTGTAGTGTTAGCATTAGGAATGTGCAAAATTATAATACACATATTTCAGTGGAATCACCAAAACCAAATATAAACTTTTTATTGAAACTGGGTTTTATAATAGAATTATATTACAGATTCATAAATCAAGTACCAGCCTTTAGGAAGCCAACAATGAAAATTAGGGAAAGGAAAAATCTTGAGTTTAATTTTGTTATTGTTATACTCTTTATCATAGAATAAACTTAATCATAAATTGTTTTATAATCATGGTGACAAATCCCTTTGTTCTCAAATTTTTTTTTGTAACTGCCTAACATGAATTGTAACGCAAACTGTTATTGAAAGCTTTAACTGCTTCATTATCTTTGGTAAACTGTATGAATACATTTTTCCCATGTAGAAAAGTTATATTCATGTCAATTTTTCAAATCATATTACGTAATTAAAACTTTAATGTCATTAGAATCAGTGAATTCTGTGTTTTCCTTTTTATATATTATGATTTTTGTATAACATATATTCTTTTTAAAACAATCACATTTGATATATTCAATGTTTTAAGATTTTTTTTTTTTTTACGGTATTTATCTTGATAAGGTTTATGAAATTTCAAATAATAACTGGATTTTTATTGTATGTAGATTAAAGCAAATATTCTTATCAACAATTTGAAACTTATTTTCTAAAGTATTCTTAAGAATTTAACAAAAATGTTAGATACTGAGAGAAGGCAAAGCTAATCCTACTAATACAGTTTGTAGTAATTCAAAATCATCTTTTTTCTTGTTCTAATATTCCGTATATTTCAATAACTTGATAATACAAAAAAATGAAATGAATGCCATTCTCAAAAACAGCTCTAAATAGATTGTCCTCCTTAATATATTTGTTCTCTTTAGAAAATTTTGATCATCTTATTTGGAAAAAAAAAGTGGGTATATGTCTGCCATAGCCAAAGGGAGAGCAGTATCACCAGTGCTAAATCTATGGACGATGCCGTTCTTCATTTTGTTGTAACAGATGTGTAGTATGACCATAATATTCCAAATATTCAACTACGAAGCATCATATTATACGCTTCTTAGATATCTTTAATAGTTCCATAGTTCCATTCATTGAATGACTGTCCTGTAGGCTGGGAAGGAATTTATATGTGCAAAGTTGATAATTATGACAAGTTTGCCTAAATTTATTTAACCTGTTCCTGCAGCAAAACTCACCTTGTGGTGACATTAAACTTAAACATATATTCTGATTTTTAATAGATGCTAAAGTAAAGTATAAAATCAGCTTCTCAGACTTCGTATATCCTTTTTTAATGGAAATAAAAAAATAATACAACAGTGCAAAATGTTTGTTTATTGTTACTCAGTCAAGCGGCGATTGTTACTCAGAATGTACACAATAATGCAAAACGTTTGCTATTTATTGTTTAATTAAGAGGAGAGCGCTGTTCAAATTCATTTCTAGTTTTTCTAACCTGAAATAATTTTGTCTTGAGAAATCACCACATTAGGCAAAGATATCTGAGACTGGGAAATTTTGAATACATATTGGAAACAAAGTTTAAAAATCTTAATTTTATTTGAATAAAACATTTACATGTATGTGGTTTCTAAAGTTGAGTTTTGCATACTGATTAAAGCAGTCTTGCAATGTCAAGATGACTTACAGAGCCAGCCAAGCATACATCAACTAGAGCAAAAAACCTTTTATTTTATATTTTATTTCAACTTAAACTTCTGGGATAATTTTTTGAACTGAAGCTACTGTATTGTTAAGATAATGCTATGGATAGGTAAATGTATGTGGTTAAGTCAATATTGCATTTAACCCCACAGGGCTCAATGACTTGGTGATACTGTCCATTTTTCAAAGATCATGAAATACTGTATAGCCAGCCCGGCTACACATTTCATTTTAGAGTCCATACTGAAATCTACTTTTGTATGTTAAAAGAATGATTATCAATTTAATGACTGGGTAGAATTTGATCAACATTGCAGACAATATTTGAAACAAAGAATTTTCATAGAATTGAAGACAACATTGCCACTTGTTTGAGTAAAATCTTGCTAATACAGTAATAGTACCATTACAAAAACAAAGTATCACAATTTTTAAGACTAAAGATTGAAGGCATTGAGTTCAACAATGTTTTATTTACCAAAAAATATCATCAAGCTTTATCAAAAAAAAAAAACAAATCAAAGCTATAAGGGAAAAAAAGTAGTAGGATCGTCACTGTGCTAGCATTTACTTTAAGCAAAAGTCATTTGATACCGTCTAATAAACAAAGAAGTCTGCTTGGCATTTTCCTGAAGGCACCTGATGTTACTATAAATTTTCAATCTTTTTCAAAATAAGATTTCAAATAATACCATCAGATGTCAATTCCATTTATAAGAAAACTACTAACAGAGCTAATCATGGCCTTTGACTTATGCTATCCTACTTGCACAAACACACTACTGGAAGGTATTAATAACAGGGGTTAGAAGGAAATACAGCTTATCAATGGTAATGAGGATGAAGACTGGCATGGATTTTTTAAAATAAAAGCTCAATACTAATTTCCTATGGCTTGCAATGCTTGTGGTCAAAATTGTCTATATCATACATTAATGAATAGAACTTACGAGAAATATAAAAATGTCCATGAAAGTCGTCATGGTTTTCCATGATGAAAAAATGTTTTGCACAAAAGTTGTAAATGTATAAAAATGATTTGACTTGCCAATGCATTTGTCATTAATCAACAGCATCTGAAATACGAACTTGCCAACACATATTTACATGCCACAGATTAAAATCTAATGGAGAAAATTTTTACTCGGAGAGAAAACAAAACAAAAAAAAAAGTTAATTTTTTTTGTCTTTCAAGACATTTTTTGCCTCTATATCAAGCTTTAGCTACTGGAATTTACCAACAAAAAAAAAAATCAAAATAATAACAAATACAAGTTTTGATTTAAGTATTTGTGGACGCTGTATTATTTGCAGGAAAAATTGCAATAAAACTAATAAAACCCAATGCTTTAGTTTATATTTCCCAAATGTGCATCAACACTTTTTCATACCATAGTACAAAGAGCAAAACTATGTACAAATGAAAAATATAAATCATTACCAACATAAACCAACATTGTTTCTCCCCATACTTTACTTTCATTTGATACTGAACACGTGCCTTATATTTTGGCAAGTCAAATCAATAAAACTGAGAAGATTTGAGAAATTTCACAAGGCATCAAGCATCTTATTAAAACATCCATAATCAACACTTTAAAAGTGCTATAACCTTCTTTACAGTGGAATTCACATCATAGCTGAGGAAGTTTCTGTTTATAATCCTGAATCTCTTATCATTGACCACATACACTGTATACTTTATCTTAAAGTCCTGGCAAACAAATTCCACTTCCTTTGTTAAATGTAGATAATCATGACTAAGCTATTCCAGGATTTGAAATAAGTCACATGTGATCTCATTAAGCTCATTTACATGTTTTCAACCTTAGGTCTAGCATGTAGATCTTCAATACAATGTTAAAATGACTGGTGTTCAGTGTTTGCGTACAGTGGACATATAGAAAATAAAAACATCAGAACAAAAAAAAAAAAAAAAACCTTTCCTTCTTCAAATTCCTTGATTTTTTTGTCCACAACATCATCAAATATAAATCAAAATTGGACATATTTAAAAAGTACTGATCTGGGCACAAAGTATAAATAGTGCCTTCCCCCTCCCCCCAAACAAACCAAAAAAAATCAAAGTCACACTGATGCTTGCCACAGATCAGTCCGCTTTTTCATGCTTTCAGTTTGTTGAACACATTGTTTAGAAGAAATACATAAATAAAAATCTGAAAGGCAAGCAAGTATTTTAATCACAATTTTTTCCTATTTATATATACATATGCCTTCCAGGAAGAAAAACAAAAACCTCACCCGATAGGCCAGAAATATCTATAAACTTAAGCAACTTGGTCTCTTTCAACAAAGAAAATAGAGAAGAAAAAAAAAGCAAATCACTACAGAGATATAAAGTTTGAGAACCTATAACCATTCACTTGAATGTGAGATGCAAAAACAAAACATGCTGCCGTTCAACTTAAAAAAAAAAAAAAGTTTAAAAAAGTCACACAACCCTGCCAACTCAACATACGACGTTTCAACACCAAATTTTTAAGCATTCAATCTATTTCAGTCAAATCCATTCCTTGAATCTTGTTCAACTGATGACAAAAGGCAAAAAAAAAAAAAAAAAAAAAAAAAAACAGAAAAAGCAACAACAGCTGTCATCCAATAGATATGACTAATAATTTGGACAAGAAATATCACTTCAAATATTTCAGGCTCAACATTGTGTGCCACAGCTGTTTTCTTATACTGCTTTCAGTTCAGTGGTTTTGTTCTTCAAGTGAGGAAAAGTGTTATCAGAGTCTTATCCATAGGCCATTCACATCAAACCATTAGCAATTTGAAGATGCACAGGTCACTGGCCAGTATTCTATGGCTGCTTAGAGGACTATCAATACTATATAGCCTCTTTCCCCTCTCTTTTAGTTCAGTGACCAAGACCAATTCAGTCTTGCATTTCTTCTGGCACTTCATGTGGCCCCACAATGCCTGGGACAGCAAGTTGCTGCTTCCTCTTCTCTTCCTGCGCATTGCGGATAACATTCTCTCTTTCCTCCAGGAATAAATCATCCATATCCTCTCCTGCAAACTCCTGTAGATGACAAGGGAACAAGTGAAACGAAAAATTTATGTTCTAAAAATAAATGAAAAAATGGGTCAGATTAATAAGAATGCAATTTCTTCTGGATGAGTTTTTATTTTTTGGCGATCAAATTAGCATCGCTTAGCTGTAAATATTTCCCTAAAAGACATCAGCCCACAAAGCAGGAAGGGCCAATTAAAATTTTCCTCCCTTAATTTCCTGAAATTAACAAAGATTCAAAAAGAGGGCTCTCTAGTACAATAACTGCTCAATCTGCATGAGAAATGTCCAAGAATTAAAAACAGTTAAAATCATACAACACAGGGAATTAAAAAAGCCCAAATTTTGCCTAGGTCCAGCGGGCAATTTTCAGAAACATGATGCTACGAGTGCCAGTGTTATCAGTTCCCTCATGTAGCAATGAGGAACAATGTCTGACGATTAGTTTCTGCACCTATTAATAGCTATGAAATTCTTTTGGTATATGACAGCACATCAGTTTAGACCAATGGTGAATGAGAACATTCTTGTATAAGACCAAGAGAATGACTGTGTGGCATTTGAGAGTATGTATGAGCTCTGCAAACCATTAGAAAAAAAAAAAAAGGATATTTTCAGCCTAAGCCTTCATCAGGTTACAATATGTACATCACCAACAGTCATGTCTGTGTGATAACTATGAATTCTCATGAATATATTAATGAAAAAATTGATCCTACTTTTATGATTGTTTTGTAAAGCTCTCAATATACAGGGATGCCAGTGGCCTCTGACTAAAAAGCAGGAAACTTGTACAGTAATAAAGAGTTTTTTCAAAGCTGTATTTAAAGTATAATGGACTTTTAAGTAATAAAAAAAAGGCAAAAAGTTGGAAATCCTGTTAAAATCGGAAAACTGGCATCCCTGAATATATACTTTATTTGGATCACATTATACTTGACTCACCTCCGGTGAGCACCAACTTCATTTTTTTCACCATAACATAGGTCAAGAATCATTAATCAACACAAAATTCCATAACGTAACACAAATTACACAACAAATGGACGAAATTGTTTAAGTTTGATATCTGTGAACAATGTGCAGTCAAGAGTGTTTTTGTGGTGACTAAGAGTTCCGAGGTGCAATCTTTTCAAAAATAAAAAGGAGAATTTTTTTCACTGAAGAGAACTTCTTAATAGACTTACTCTGATTTGCACCAAGAAGTCCCTTAAGTGTTCTTTCAATGCATTGCAATCTTGGTCAAAACTAAAGAGGCCTTCAATGAAGATTTTGATCTGTTGTCTGAAAAGAAGAGGAAAAAAGCTAGTGAAAGTATAAGGGGCTTCAGTAGTATAACCATCTTTTTTTTTTTTTTTTTTTTTGAGGTATTCTTTTTCTATTGAAAGTAGAGATAAATCAGAATATAGAGCATATAGTCAATAGGCAAAATTAATGACAATTTACATATCCGTCGCTCATCTTTATTTTAAAAAAAAAAAAAAGGCTTATAAAAGTAAGATCAGAAAAGATGTACAACTTATTCAATTTTTTGTTAACTTTATATAAAAAAATGTGGCTGCTTACTCATTGAGATGAGGGAAAGCTGTTTTCAGTAAAGAAAGCAGAAATTCCTGCACATAAACTATGTTCTGAGCTGCTGGATGACTCCGTCCCAGTTGTACAGTGATCTTGCCATGCTCTAAAAGGTTGAACATGTATGCCAGTATCGTGGCTTGCATTGTAAGGCCTAGTTAAATGAATTAAATGAAAAATTGTTAGTATCTTTTCAGTGATATCTATTACTGGTTATTTAGAGCATAATCAAATTATTAACAAAGTTAATAAATTTTTCATTAATTGTTATAGTTAATCATGGAATTAGTCTTCTTATATTTTCTGAGAGCTAGTAAAAAATATCACTGAGAGCATCGTAACTATTATTCAGAAGGATCAAAAATGCTATCACATATGGCCACTCTTCTCTAGGGGGTTTTATTGTATGATTGTTCATCATAGTTTCTTTTTGTTTTTCTGAGTAGGATAATATGTTGATTACACAAAATATGCTCTTCATTTATGCCTTGCTAAATTATGGAAAAATTATGTCGTCACATTTGTAATTTATTTAAGCATTAATTATTATCTTTCTAGAGAGAGCGGAGTTTTTAAGTTAAAAAGGAAACTTTTAAAATGGCAATATTATGGTTAACATGAAATTGAATTCCGGCTTGTGTCAAAACTGGATTATGGAGGCTTTGATGTTAAAATGCTTCTTTTAATGATATAAAATCTATTCATATTATAACAGGCCATACAAAAGCCAATAAAGCAGTGTAGTCACACAGATTTAACTTCAGATCTCAAGTTTTATCATTATGTAGCTCCAGAAATAATATTTTGAACTTACCAGCTGTATGAGAGCTGTCTGTTATGACTGAGAAGAGATGCTGCAGGATATCTGTAAAATAGGTCTGGTAAAAACTTTGGGCAGTGCCCTCCTCACGGGAAATGTTCTGGAGCAGAACATATAAAATATCCAGCCCTGTGTCAGCAACATTACGCATGGTGTGTTTGAATGCCCAAATGATGGAGTCAAGCACTAGTTTGAACTGAGCTGGGGGGATGTTCAGGAGAGCTGAAAAGAATAAAGACAATGCCCTGACACTTACATTAATGCTTCTATACAGGTATAACTCTTAACTAAAATGATAAGGGAAGATGTCCACAATTATTACAGGCATGCCTCACCAATACATTGTGTTGTAATGTAGCCTACATTTCTTCTACTACAATCATTGACCCAACAACTGGAGCAAAAACTGTGACAGAGACTTTGAGAATGGGTGGCTCTAGAAAGTGAAAAGGACATCACCCAGTGAATATTAGAGAAAAAAATGCCTTAGCATGTGTCATCCTTCATATGACTAACAAGGCTGTGAGCAAGCTAGAATGCTATGAAATAAAGCCTATCAATTTTCAAACTACAAGTAAGAGAGCTGCCACCCCCCTCCCCTTTTCCTACCAAGAAAAAAAAATTCTTCAGTGTTATTTCCTTCAAGCAGTAGCTCTTTTGAGATTACTTGTACTTGATTGTAACTGTGGATCTGAGAGCACCCTGTATTTTTGGGATGTAATTTATCAAATTTTGAGGTCATATATTTATTCCAATATCTTTAACACTGAAAGATATGCATCAGACACATTAGTTTATTTCCCAATTTAAAAAAATAATTAAAATGATTTGGCAGTTTCTGAGGCATGCTAAAGAACAATTAAGGCTATGACTACAATACTTGCACTGCTAGCCTCTTTAGTTCAGCTGTGGAGCATGTCTAAAAGGTTTTCTTCCCCCCGATCCAAAAAATCTCATTGCATCGATTTTCTATTGCACTGCCAGTGAAAAGTCATGTATTAAAGATACTGCTCGCCAATTTCCCTACCTTGAAAACTGTGCTGTGTGACAGCTTGTAATAGCAGGAAGAAGTTGGTTCTATGTTCTGGAAATTCCTCAAAATCCTGAAAACAAAAAAAAAAAAAAAAACAAAAAAGGATGGATAATAAAAATACATTCAAGCCACATTAACAACAAGTCCATGAAAAAATTTTACAACAGTTCAGCTACAAGGTACTTGAAACTGTTTTGAAATATTTGGCTGTAAAGTGGACAAGCATTTTTTTAAAAAATTATTGCAAATCCCTCTTCTTTAATTATTAATATTTACACCTAGACAAGTGAAGTAATGAACCTGTACTTTAAAGTATCTAAAATGCTTTTTTTTTTTCAAATGGCCTAAATCTATCCCAAATTATCCTGTGATCATGACATTTTTTCATACTAAAAGTTTGTTAACTTAGACTATTTTGATGTCACTTCAGTTAGAGACACCTTATTCTTTAATTTATTGCTTCTTTTATAAGATTTAGAAATGCTCTTAGATGCTCTTGGACATCCACAGGAAAACCAGCAAACAATGGGATGTTCAAATTAGCGAGCTAGGAGATTCACTTAATTCGAACAAACTGATTTGCTAATAGCAGTCATATTGTGCTGTTGCTTGCTAAATCTCTTATCTTTATAATACTGTATGTACAGTCAATTGCACTGAAATTGGATGACAAGAATACAGAATACATTTTGAAATTTACCTTCATAAGGGTCATGAAAATGAAAGCTTACAACAATGTACAAAACAAGTTTTTTCAAACTTTTCTCCCTCTAATGTGACCATGCTGAATTCAATGGTGGCAGTCAAAAAGGCCCTCTTTTGACAACTTAAAAAAAAATCAGGTTCTAAACTTCCATCTGTAAGGCAAGTTGGGAAAAAACTGGGACCCTACAACAAAAGAACAAGTTTTCAATACCCTACAAAAAAACAAGCATGAAGGAAACTTGGAAATTTATGCTGACAGCTTTTCAAACACAATGTCAAATTCACGAAAGTCAAAAAAAAAAAAAAAAAAAAAAAAAATTA
>BLXT01001094.1:23918-43980 GCA_019648995.1 Plakobranchus ocellatus
GATTAGGTGATAAAGGTGTTGAAGAAAATAAGAGTGAATATTAGGGAAAGTAATTAAATTTCTCTGAACGGCTGTGATATTTTGTTTTTGGTAATATTCTGAGCGCTACATTTACTCAGTTTTATAATTGGTAAATATCATAGCTGTCCAGTGAGGTACAGGCACACTACTAGAATTAAGCATATAAATATAGAAAGTAGATGCAGCATGGTTAGTATTGAATGATGGTTGGTATTGAATCGCACTGACATTGAACGTTAAAGTACAGTCAGAATTTTAAAATGTGAACTTTAGCTGATACACCAGGAAAAATGGACTTGTGAAGCCGCGCTATCGGAGGCATTTTTTACTTAGCTTTGATTCACCGCTTGCGTTTGTGCTGTCTCATGGAAACAGATGTTGAGGAAAGAGAAGGACCGGATTTTCAGTATGATTTTCAGCTCAAAACTAGGTGGAGTACGCGCGCGTTGTGCGCTGTTTTTAAGCTCCATGGAATTTAGCCTATAAACTTGCTCAATGTTTTTTTTTTTGGGTCTAAACTGATCAAATGATCTTATCGAAACAAAGTCAGATCTAGATCTAGAGTAACAAACACAGTGTCTGATTAGATATTGTTTTAACAAATAGTTTATGGTCAGAGGAGACTAAAAATATGGATATTCGATTGAAAGTAAGGGAATAAATGAGAGAGGAAAATTTACAGAGAGATCGAATAGTGTGTGTATATGTGTGTGTGTGGGGTGAAAGAAATGTGAAAAGAAGAAAAATAAAGAGAGAAAGATGGAGAAAGAGAGAGGGTGAAAGAGAAATTAAAAGACAAAAGAAAGAAAAACTTTAATTACAATCCTTTCCTAATCCACAAATCATTCTCGTATTTTTTCCATATCTTTCATAAACAATCTTTCTCTTTCTCAATGTCTTTCACTCTTTATCTTATGGTGTGTATACAGCTTTTCTCATCTTTTCTTTTTCCAATGTCTTTCATTCGTCAGCATCTATTTTTTTTTTGTTTGTTATTTTCTCTCATCTATGTCTTCAATTTTTAGTAAAATCCCTACTTTCCACATTAGGACAATGTTGTTCTAAAAAGAAGAATCGTTACTAACCAGGCGCGAACTAAAAACACTGCCATGACATCGTAACTTACCATTGTAGATAGGATGAGTAAAATTTTTTATTTGCACTGGCAGAGTAAAGACACATACACAACACATACAAAAACCGTCATAGACACCAGGCTCATGTTCATTTGGAAAAGGAGCGATTAGCCCATGAACTGATATTGATGATGACGACATATACACCACAACAACAAAAATGTTACAACCCAAATGGTCATAAACAACTTTAATAGCATTAGAATTTTTACATGAACTTTACCAATGTCATTTTTTTAACTCTGATTCTCCTGTGTCCGCGCTTTTCCATAAAAACAATACCCACCTTATCATTAGCATATTCCTACTTTTTTTCCTTTCAATATTTTCTATATCTATAAACCATGGGATTTTAGAGAAAATTCATGGAGTGTCGAATTTTAACTATGTTTTCCCACATACAACAACTAATTTGTATATTTTCAGAAATAAAACCTATTTCATACAGACAACAATTAATCTTTATGATTAAAAAAGAATTACTTTGTAAACGTAACACTCATATCAACACAATATCATACTTGAAGAATATCAGATACTCACATAATCTTCAACATTCACGTACATAAAAAGAAAATTTATACTCTTGCAAACCAGACACTCAAAATGATTTTTTACAACAATCTCAATATCTGAAAATGCTTTTTATTGCAACAAAAGATTAGTACTAATATCCATCGACAATAAATAATTTTCAGACAATTTGAAAAAGAAACACATGTACGATAAAAACAAAGTGATAAAGACACGTACTCGACAAGAAATTGATAAAATTACATGTTCGTAAGAAAAAGGGGTAAATTAAAATAAAATACTGGTAGGTATTAAGAGTAATAAACAGGAAAAAAAACTTACAGATGTGACGGAGAACCCGTCCGCCCCGATTTATCAGGTCAATACCAACGCCATTCCAATGTCCCACAGCTAGAGTCTCCCTATCCACTGCGGCCACTGCGTGATACTGTTTAAGCTTCCGTAGAGGTTTCTGTAACATGCAAACCATTTTTTAAACACAAATATACAATCACCATCCTGCTCTCTATCTCCTTATCATTACATTGAATAACAACAACAATAACAACAACAGCGACAACAAAAACAACAACAACAACAACAACAACAACAACAACAACAACAACAACAACAACAACAACAACAACAACAATAACAACACGCACAATCTATTCGGCTTTTTTTTCTTTTTATATTTATTGAGCTTCTCTCTCTCTCTCTCTCTCTCTCTCTCTCTCTCTCTCTCTCTCTCTCTCTCTTTCCATATTTATAATCTATACTATATATTTTTGTGTGCTTTACTTTTTTTTCGTAAAACTCCTGAACCACAGAACAGAATGACTCTAAATTTTGTAAGAAAGAATAGCTATAGCGGAAGGGTGCACTGATTATGTCTAGAAGTCCAAATTCTACCTCCTTCTACTTTTTTGTTCATATATTGTTTCCTCAAAATATGTGTCAGAATTTTAATATCAGCCATGTTGCTAACTTTCAAATGTGTAGGCCTAAATTTCCGGTTTACTTGAGGCCATAGAGATACACTAATCAATGGCTTTCATTCAGGGCTGCATTGGAAGCGTAAGTCTAGAATCTAGCTTAGATATATATCTAAACGAAGGCTCATTGTCTAGATCTAGATAGGCCTGATTAGCCCTACTGTTCTGGACTCAAGGCCTCATTATAGCTTTAGATCTACAAGAATATATATCTAAACCAGCAAGAATTCATTACTTAAACCGTTCAGTAGTGTTATGAAAAATAAAATTCAAAGTACAGAAACATATAAACTAGAATCTATAGATAAGGGCATACCTCGGCATCTCATTTTATTTCGTGCGACCCGCATGTTATTCAGATCTAGATTCTAGGGTTCCCTTAGATCTAAATGTTTAAAGCGGCATCTCATGTCGACACTGGATTATTGCTGTTCCATAGTATGGAGAGCCAATATATGTAAAGCAACAGGATGCCATGTTTTGTGAAAGAAAGGACGCCCTGACCTCTTCCTTATAGTGACAACGAATCCAAGTCGGGAAGATATGACATCAAGCCTCCATCACGGACAGCAACCAATCGAACGTCCAGATTTGTAAGTAAGAGTGTTTCAACAATTTTAGCTGATGTCACTGCGCGACTTATATTCCAATAAGTCAGTCTACTTTCGAACATTTCCGTAAAAAAAATGTTTTTTTCAGGGCGAAATTGATTACAGGATTTCAAATAATGATGTCACTGCATTCACATTTACATCCGTTCATCGAACGGGCATCTAGCTAGTGTGTGTATATATATATATATATATATATATGTGTGTATATATATACACACACATTATATACATATATATTTGTGCGTGTGTGTGCATATAAATTGTAACATAAATGTAGGTCTATTTCCACTGACCATGGCTAAGTATTATATCTTTCGTTCTAAAATATTCTGGAGATTAGTGCGCTCGTATTCTTTATCCTTCAAATAATTCAACTTCCTTCTTATTAGCATCATCATCATCATTATCATCATCATCATCATCATCATCATCATCATCATCATCATCATCATCATCATCATCATCATTATCATTATCATTATTATTATTATTATTATTATTATTATTATTATTATTATTATTATTATTATTATTATTATTATTATTATCATCATCATTATCATTAGTAGTAGTAGTAGTTGTAGTAGTATCCATATTTCTTCCGTCTTAGTAGTAGCAGTAGTAGTAGTAGTAGTAGTAGTAGTAGTAGTAGTAGTAGTAGTAGTAGTAGTAGTAGTAGTAGTAGTAGTAGTAGTATCCATATTTCTTCCGTCTCTTCTGCTTTAGCTTCATTGCAAAGATGTCCTTGGTGTTACAACTGCTATTGTTGTTGTCGTTGTTTAAGGTCATGCTAAAAAAAAAAAACGATATATGTGTGTGTGTGTGTGTGTGTGTGCGTGTGTTTCAAAAGCAGTCACAGGCGCATGTGCCCTATCATGGGATTTATCAAGAGGGAGTCTTCACGTTCAAATTTTTCTCACTCTAGCTTTCTGTCGAAATGAAGGTACAACGTACTGGGTTAAGTCCCTTTCATAAAGGAACAGTGACATTAGCATGCATCTATTACTTATCAATCCATCATCTCCGGTGCTATCAATTTGCGACAGACATGAACTTCAATTCAGCACAGTGACAACCAAAACAAAAGCATCATTTAATCGCTTAAATTGAAGTTGGTCTTAAAGTTATTTTCACCCAAATTATTAAAACTCTGTGATAGACCTTTTTGTTTACATTTTGAGATAATGAATATGCAAGAGGCTATAAATAAACATTTTGCAGCTCCATGTGACTACGAGACTTTCGTTTCAACATGGCCGCACCCTTAGTTGCTGGAAAGACTTTTGGTTGAGCTAGTTATATCATCCTTTCCTTAGCCCTAAAACTATTTCTTTCTAAACCTACTTTGCACTTTGAATTTAGATATCGATACATCTTGATGCAACATGATTGGACAGCTAAGGTGCATCGATCTAACAGTAATGTAGATGATAGATATAGACTATGTAGATCCAGATTTAGATCTAGAATCTAGATTTAGGCAAGTAGACCATGCGGTGAACCATACACTAGATCTATATCTAGTCTATATCTAGATCTTGATAAGTGATCATAACTATTTTTTTTTTTTAAATCTAGACCTTAGACTTGTTTTGCAGCTTGTGTTTTAGATTTCCAATTTCCATCATACAAAATATAATTCAGGGGCACTTAGACTGCAACTTTTTTTTCTTTTTGACAAGTTCATGCATCTGCATTAATTCCTTCCTAGAAGGCCTCCTCTACTAGTCCATAAATTGCAAAATCCCCAATATAAGTTACAATATTAAGTAGCTAGCCTTCAACGTTTGGCTAGTCTAGATCAAGGACTGCGTAAAAGGCTGACAAGTTGAATTTTAATTCATGATGCTTTGTATGTTTCAAAAACATGTATGCATGTGTCAATTGAAACTTAACAATCAAGCTTGGCAGCCTATCTTGTAGAAGAAATAGAGAATTTCAAATCAAGAGACTACTTCACCTTAATAGTTTTTCAGATGCTCTATCCAGTGCAACAAAGTTTTTATTCTGATTCTCACAAATTTATATATTGGAAGATATTGATGATGGGTAGGCCTACTTATAACCACTCTTTGCTTTCAGCACATTTTCTGCATCTTTTGTGGTCTGTAAGATGCAACCTTACTAATTAACATTCCCCTTTCCCTCAGCTGAAACAAAAACAAGGCAAAATATTTTTAAAGCTGAATAGTAAACGTTGTCTGCTCTCACCATTTTCCATGAATAATAATTACTTTCCTTTTTTGGATTTACAGGTTATGGCTCGTTTAGTAATATGACGTGATTAGTTTTTTTATTTTTATATAGACCATAAGAGTGCTTCATTTTGAAAGATTGGTATTAGATGATGAAACTGAGGTCTAACTTATTGTCAAATCAGATATTAGAGCAATTTTTCCAATTAAAAACAGAATTCAGAATTTTACGTGCATTATTCCTCTTCCATTGGTGAATTCTGATCAAAATTAAAAAAAAAACAAAATGGCAGTTACATGGGGAAGATATCTGCGTCTGCTTGAAAAGTTTCCCTTGGCCACAATGGCAGGAACCACAGGTATGTGAATGCACACACATATATAATAAAATACACCCATTAAAAAATTTAACTTAGCAATACATACATTTTGATTTTTTGAGGGTAATGGCATTCAAAGTACTGCTTTAAGTTAACGAAACCAGTTTTGATTGCATCCTTGCTGTTTAAATTAACCAAATAAGTTTCTTTCATTTTATAACTATGATGACAAAAACACGAAAAAAGTGGTCACCCCATATTAAGCTCATTAACCACCAAATGAAGAGACACAGACCAATTTGTTTTACATGGATCTACTCCTGCTATCCAACTCTTCACTGGTATGAAGGGCTTTTCCCATTTGTAATTGTAGATTCTTTTTTTTAAGATGTAGTAAAAAACGTGTCACAATTTTGGGGTCCACCTTTTGGCAATTGCTCAAATGTAAAACAAAATATTTTAGACCGTTTTAAAAGATTTTTTGATGTAGGGAATAAAACTAAAAGGGCAAGATCACCACTCAGGAAGCACTACAGACAATATATATATATGAGGCTGTGACAAAAGGTCGCGACTGTTGCGCATGTGATTTTGTCCACTCAGTAAACTTTGCATAACTTTGTTTCTGAAAAGTCTTTTTTCCAAGTATCCTTTCAGTATTTGATTCCATGCCTTGAATTTTAAGTTGGGTGAAAGAGTGCCTCTTCCATAACTTTGGTTGCAAAATACATGACTAAAAAGTTGCGTATGTGATGCAGGACAAAAAGTGTCGTCTGTGATGTGGACAAAATTTCACAAGAACTCGAAATTTAGCTCAACCGCACGGTGTGTTGAAGCCAAATTTTCTGTCCCTGAAGACTGCCCTAAATTCATTAGCTTTTTGCAGGTAAAATAACATAAAAAGAAACTTTATCAGAGAAAACATCACAGTGAAATATATTGAAATGTGAAGGTCTTAAGATCTATAAATGAAAGAGTCACGACCTTTTGGCACAGCGTCATATATATAAAAGCTATGATCCAAGTGGGCAACTGAATTATTATCTAAGGTAGAGAGGAAAACAACAGTTGCCAAGTAAAAACTATTTACCTTTGAAGCAGTAGCAAAAATGAATATAATTAAACAATTTGCTTTATTAGGATTTCAATATGTATTTTTTTTTTACCGTTCATTATTTTACTCATCTTGTCAATTGGCCTTGTCTTGGACTTCTTCATTTTGCATGTTACAAATAGTGATCCCCTAGAATTCAGCAAGGAAAGTCTTATTTGCATCATATCTCCTCTGGGCAATTTTTGACAAAGGACTCATTTTGAATGCAATATATACAATTGCCACAGGGTGGGCTTCAAAATTGTTTCTTATTTATTGTTGTTGTGAGCATATGAATTACCAAATACCAAAGAGCAAAAAGCACACAAAATTTGAGATCTATAAATGCAGTGCCAATGTTAATTTTTTCAAACTGGGCTTGCTAAAATCTTCTAGTCATAACAACGATGGCAATCCAAATATTCATCTGCCAGATTAACCAATCCTTCAGTAACCATCACTGACTGTTTCTATAGTGAAACATAAACGACTGTTTCTGTAGTAAACAATCACTGACTGCTTCAACTGCTAAAAGTTCACTTGAAGACTTTAACTGAACATGAATGTAACAACTTGATAAAAAACCTATCTATTGGCAAAATAGGAAAAGCTGCCTATGGAATTTTGATTTTTTAGGGCTCATGTCTTTTAAGGAAAGAGATTAGAACAAAAAGTTGTTGAATTTCCCCTACCCACTGGGAAAATCTCAAAGGTCTTGAGACCAGTCGGAAAAACTGCATGTGTGATATAGAAATTAAAGTCATTGAAATAGTCTGAAACTTCTTTCTCTTAGAATGCAAAGGAGAAAACTTGAATGTGCTATGCCTTCGGAAATTTACCATATATTTAGTTCAATGCCAGGGGGAGTAGTGGCTCATCTGGAAGGGCAGTTGGCTATCAAGTCAGAGGTCTGAGGTTCAAATCCCAGTCGGGGCCATATCAACTTTTCATTGCTCCTTCTGTCCACCCAGCACTAAATGGGTAGCTAGGTCTCTTAAGACCCGGCGAAAGTAAAGGCGGCTAGGGAAGCAATGGCAAACTACCTCATAATGCCGTATACCAAGAACAAGTAGGACCCTTGGTTCCCTGATGCTTGTACTAAGCGTGGGACCCACTTTACTTTCGGTTCAATGCCTCCACCAGCATTCAGCTGGAAGGCTGACAAATCCATAGTTTAACATTTTCTCAAATGCACTCTTGCTCTACAATATGAAATCTATTCTTTCAGGTGTTCTCATGGCCACGGGAGACTGTGTGAGTCAGCTGGCCATCGAGAGGAAAACCCTACAAGAGTATGATCTTGTGCGCAGTGGGAGATTTGCTGTCCTTGGATTCTGTGTTATGGTGAGTGATTGTACAAAATGGTTTACTCACCTCCTTTTTACCATTCTGATTGGAATGATTGTAAAAAATTGTTTATTTTCCTCTTTGTTTAGTTTAAGAATTTTTTTTATGAAAGAATTTCTTTACCACTCAAGTTAGAGCTATCTAGCTTTTTAAATGAAAACCAAGCATAAATATTCAGATTCCCCCCTTCTGCCCCTCTTCTTTTGTTTATATTTTATAGTTGTGCTCTGCAAACAAATACATTGGATAAACCTACCCCGAATTGAGTTTTGTGTAGACTGAATCTAAATTCTCATTTTACAAGTGTGAGAGTATTTTTTTTTTAGTGTGTGTGTGACATCTTACAGTCATCTGGTTTGATGTTAGTGCATATTGTCTGTCCATAAAAGGTTAGTTTAGACTTTTTAGACCCCTGTCAGGGCAGGATATTAATGGCAGTGTCGAACCTGCAATAGCAACATTCCTGCAGTTCTCAGCTCTTTGGATGGCTAGCTACCTTGCCACCAATGTCTCACTATCACCTGGTTTTTCAAAATAATGTTTAAGGCAACTTTGGAGGGAATCAGTTATTTTTATTTATCTGGATTTTGAGAATGTCTTTATACTGTAGCACTGCTTCCCTTGGCAACTCTAATGTCAGCCTGTCTTCCCACAGGGCCCTGCAATGCGTGGTTGGTACTGGACACTTGACAAACTCTACACAGGATCTAAAATGGCAGCTCTGAAAATGATGGCTACAGACCAGGTAAATGTTGACCTTTGATCTTTTCATCAGGTTATTGCTAAGAAATAAAAAATTTTAAACTGCCTTTTTTTCAGACCAGCGTCCATTTTAAAAAAAATTAGATTCTATGAGACTGTGACAGAAGGTCAAGATTGTTGCCCATGTGATTTTTTCCATAAGTTTTGCATAACTTTGTTTCTGAAGATATGCTTTTTTTTTTATTGTCTGCGCAGTATTGGTTTCCAGGCCTTTAATTTAAGACAGGCGACAGATGTCATTAAGCTTCTCTTTGTTTGCAAAATACATCGCTTGATAGTAACATAAGTGATGCTGGCCAAAATATGTGACAGCGAACAAAAAATCCCGGCTATCCCAGCTCTTGATTACTATGCAGTGTGTGAAAGCACAATTTTCTGTTCTGAAAAGATCAATCTTCATTAATTAGGTTTTGGCAGATAAAACGTTACAAACGAAAACGTTTCAAGTGTAAATTTGAGTTCGATTTTTTTTTTAATGTCGAGACCTTGAGACATATGATGACAATGTATGTTACAACCTTCTGTTACAATGTCATATTCATCTCTCTCTCTCTCTCAAACTCCGGATTTTCCCACTAACATGATTTCGCTTTTGAATTCTAATGACACATACAGCATTAATAATGAATAGATTATGGCTCAGAACCATATTAAAATGTGTTAAACAGTCACGTGATTAAACCCTCTAAGTGCTTTTGTTTTGTTTGAGGAAATCAGTTTTTTCCTCCTCCTGTAAAATTAGTCTCTGTCGAGTTAGAGGGTTTGTGCTGAGACCATCTACATAAATTATATGTATATAAAATTACTAAATATCACTTTTTGTGACAGACCTTTTTCTCACAAATGTTCACGCATTCAAGGTGGAAAAGTATTACCACAGAAATGTTTGCAGATTTGAAGCGGGAAAAAAGTTATGGAAATTGTAATGTTTATTTTATTTTATTTGCCTATGGAAATTACTCAAATTTTATAATATCTGCAACTTTTCTTGTTTCTTATGCCAACACAACAAGCTCAAAGCAAATTCAGTCTTTTAAATGTAAGTTTTAAGATGTTTTAAATATTGAACCAAAAAAACCAATATAAATATATATGAGGGTTTGCCAAAACGTGGGCTGTCATTATAGTTATGTGCGAACCATTTTCTACAAGTTCTATTTGAAAATTTAACTCATCAATACATAAATTTTGATTTAGTGAGTATGATGGCATAAGAAATACTGCTTTAAGTTCAAAAAATCAGTTTTGGATGCATCCTTGCTGTCTAAATTAACCAAATAAGTTTTGAACATAACTATGATGACAAAATCGCCTAAAAAGTGGTCACCCATCAACAAATTAAGCTCATTCACAACTAAGTGAAGAGACACAGACAATTTTTTTTTTACATGAATCTACTCCTGCTATTCAAATCTGCATGAATATTACTCCACTGATACTCAATTAGGCTTTTCCCTTTTGTAACTGTAATTGTGTTTTATATATATATATATATATATATATATATACACGTAAAATTCCACATGTAATGCTGATCAGTGGCAAAGAAAAAGGTAATGATTAAGTGTAAGTGGTTAAATATGATAAATGATAGGCTTATTGGGGAAGAAAATAATCTCTGTTTGTATTTCTTTGGTAACTTTATAATTACAAACATACCAACATTTGAAGTATGCTATTCCAAACACCCTCAGATTCTAATGGCTCCAACATTTGTTGGAACTTTCATCTCACTGATGGCAGTCCTGCGTGGAGAAAATCTAGAGGGGGTAAAAGGAAAACTCAAGCGAGTAAGTGCTGAAGCATCGATTGTTCCTTTACAAATGTACAGGTTATTTCTTTATCAGAGAGCTCCATTATGAAGCAGCTGAATTTGAAATTAACACATTTCATTGCATATTGAGGTCCAAATCTTGTGTAGCTTGTAGTACTTCAGTGCAGGAATCTAAAAATATTTAGGTTTTTTTTTTTAGTAAAAAGAAAATGTCCAGGAAAGTTTACGGGATAAAACAACACACACTTAAATACACAAACAAAAAAAAAAGGAAATAAAAGCTAAAATTTCAGCTCCCAAAGAAGTGAATGGTGAAAAAATCCAGCTTCAAACCTGCTGCGACAAGGAGCACATTTTTAGGCCGGTAGCTGCCACTATTGGAGTCAAGCAAGGCCGTCTTGATAAAATGTGTTTCCTGCAGCAGATTCATACATTGCCTCACAATCACTATCCTTAACCTCAGAACAAACAAGCATCTGCTGCCATTGTTAGAAGGGGTATTGATGGCTCAATAGCTAGCGACCTCGCCCTGAGATTTGTAGAGAGCTTTCTTTCACAATTTTGAGCCTGCCACTGATGCCCTGACCTGCTATTGCCTGAAAGCCTGAGATCACCTTGTCCCAGATGGGCTGTATGCGCAAAACCCAAGCAAGCAGATCTCTCATTAGAATAGATACAGAAAGTCTTGAAAGTAGAAGTTTTCAGAAATAAGCTCCAAACGTCCATTTGTATAAGATATATATGAACTGCCTACCATGAAAAAAGATCTTTGGTTTTTTTTTTTTTTTGGGTACTTGGGTGCTTAGTGAATAGATGAGAGAAGAGAGCATTATTATTTCTGTACCATCAAAGAATTTTTTTAATCACAAGATTTGTTGTTGTTTCTTTATCACATTATCTGTTTGAAAACTTTCTATTTTTCTGTTTTCAGGACTGGCTTGTGGTGCTGATAAATGGCTACAAGGTGAAAATCAAAGTGAAGCTTCCAAGGCTGAGTTCAAACTTTTCTTTTATCCTTTCAGTTTCTGCTTTTAGCCTTTTGTATGCCTTTCACTGTAATAGGGACATCAAATTGTAACGTTAAATATTCGAGACAGATATTGTTTATGGTAAAGCTATCCTCCTTTTCTCTACTTTTTGCTGTAATAGGGACAGCAAAATGTAAAATACTGCAGAGGGGTATTATGTATGGTAAAGCTATCCTGCTTTTCTCTACCTTTCATTGTAATAGGGACAGTAAATGTAAAATATTCCAGAGGAATATTATGTGTGGTAAAACTATCCTCTTTTTCTCTGCCTTTCACTGTAATAAGGACAGCAAAGCCCGGAAAGTAGAATGTTACATAGCGATATATTGTATGGTACAGCTTTACTCTTTTTTTCAGCGTTTCACTGAAAAATAGAGACAGGCAAATGTGTATCATATGGTCCTACCAAAATTTTTTTCATGCAGATATGTATTGCACAGCAATCCTCCTTTTTTTCTGCCTTTTGGCATCATAGAGATGTTGAATTTTCAATAATATCTGCAGTATATAAAATATTTCATAGAAATATTATTTACTTTAGAGCAATCATCTTTTGAAAATCCCAGAAGCCTTTGAAGGGAAAATTGGAATATTGGGGGGGGAAGGGGGGAAAGTCATTAGCCATTTTCTCTTCAATTCCGCTTTTCTTTTTTCTTTTTTTTTTTCTTTTTTGCCTGCTGATGATGATGGACAGATCTGGCCTGCAGCTCAGTTTATCAACTTCTACTTTATGCCTTTACGGCACAGGTTTGTGCAGTTTTGTGATGTCTGTCAATTTGTTAGTGTGTTAGTCTGCAATAGCTATTCTAGCTTGTCTGTTATTGTCCAAGCTATTTTAGCTAATGTGCTAGTCTCTAATAGCTATTCTAGCTCGCTGTTAGTTTCCAAACTATTTAAGCTATTGCATTAGTTTTCAATAGCTGTTCTAGCTTGTCTATTAGTTTCCAAACTATTTAAGCTAGTGCATTAGTTTTCAATAACTATTCTAGCTTGTCTGTTAGTTTCCAAACTATTTAAGCTAGTGCAATAGTTTTCAATAGCTATTCTAGCTTGTCCAAGATAATCAAGGTTGTGTGTTACTCGCCAATGCCTTGGTCTTGAATAATTCATATAATTTATAATTTTTTTTACTGTGCTTAAAAGTAAGTGAATCACATTCTTTTTAACAATCCTTTTAACAGTATTAATGAAAAATCCAGTTTAGGAAGTAATCATCTTTTGACACAAGTGTTTTGCTTCGTGTTACTGCTTTGGACTGCTTTATTGACAAATGTGTGCAAATAAGAAATCTACAACCAGGATCTGGAAGGAACCCCAAGGAGTGCTTTAAAAACGTTGGGAGAAAATATGGGAAAAGACCTAAGAGCTAGAGCAGCTGTCATGTAGCCATACAGAAAGTTCAGCCCATTTCCTCAACTTGATATTAAGCTCTGCTTTCTTTCTCTCTCTGTCCAACATTTCTGTAGAGTTCTTTTCGTGAACTTTGTGGCGTTGGGCTGGAACACATACCTAGCGTGGGTCACCGAGAAGAAATGAGATGAAACATTAAGACTGCCAGGACACTGGAAACTCAGGGCAAACACATGTTGGATGTAACTGTGTGTGTCCACATTGAGGACAATGTTCACTGGATGACTGGACGACTGGACAACTGGATGCCGAAACAGCTGGACTGACAGAAATCTTTAAATAAATAATTGAATACGCTGATATGAATGGTGGGGAGCTGTAGGGTAGAATCTCTACATAGCTGATTGATAAGATTTCAAGATAGCTGAAATGCTTGATGTTAGAGAGCTCAATATATGCATGACTGTATAGCCAAATAAATCTATCCATTCCAATTGTGGTGATTTTAAACTATATGTGATGCAAAAGTTATTACCATATACAACAACATAATATCTTGTTGATATGTTGCATTGTTACTGTACAATTTTGTTGCTTTTTTTTGTTTTTGATATAAGATGCTAAGTGAAATATTATCTTACAAATCTTTAGAAACACAATAATATCTTGCCCCATCACTGCATCCTATGCTACAGGCCTACCCAGCCTGATATTGGAGAGTTTTGTAGCTGTTTGACGATAGGGATGATATTGTATTAGATAGAAAATTTGAGAGGTTTTACAGTTTAGAGAATATATGCTCTAGCAATGATTGTAGATTCACAGCGTTTTTTTTTTATTTTGTTATGGAGGATTCATTGCAAGAACATTTTCAATTGATGAGAAATTTAATCCGGATATTTTTTTTTTATTCATACAGAATTTATACAATTTTGACGTATAAACCAGACAGATTTTGTCTCAGGAATGGGTACCAGAATATTGTCACAGTTTTATACATTTTTATCTTCCATTTTGAAATTCTTTTACATTAGACGAGGCTTTCAGTGCATAATTCTATTTGATGTATATAGTATATAGAATGATCAAGAAGAGGCGGGAAATCGAAGCTACATACATTGCCGTGTTCATTCTTGCAGCAATAAAGTTTAGTTTTTTTTATTTATTTATTTATTTATTTTATTTTTTGAAGCTGCTTGATGCATGACATTTGTTATGATGTTTCAATTTATTTTCTTTAATGTTATAGAACCCAAAGTGTTTGGGGTTATATATTTAACAAGAATGTAGAATCATAATATATTGGAATTTTGAATTTTTTTTCCAGTGCTGTAACCAAGATGCTTGATTTTTACTTCATTTGGGAATTTAATGGACAGGTTGTGCGGGAAATATGTTTGCAATCCTATTAACCTAGGAAACTATTTTATGTCAAGTGTCCTTACAAAACGAGTGGTTTGTTGGCAGTTGTCCAACAGAGGTATAAAGCTAAATGGACTAAAGTTGCCTTAGATATTCGAAAAAAAAATTATCCTTCATAGTAAAGAAAAAAACTTTTTTTCATAGATTCATGATATAAATAAGGGCAACTCAAAATTGGATGTCTCTTCTTCACGATTTTTTTGCTCTCTCTAGTCATTACTTTTTGTTTCCCCTTCCTATTTAGTACAAAAGTAATTCTCAAAGAGCTGGTGCAGATAAAGTAATGTTCCCTTCATGTTTCCAAGTTTGTATGGTTTTATGATTGTTACGCAAAAAATGTATGCAGAGCCTTTTTACATCTATTTAAACAGATGAACGGTTTGGTGGTAAACAGAGATTTTCAAATTTATTTCATAATTTTTTTTGCAACTTTCTTAACCAAATAATTTCTGTGGAAAAAAATAAAATTCACAAATCATCGTTTTAAATATTTTTTTTTTCATTTTATTTGTATTCTGTGCTGACAATGCCAAAACCCAACCACTCAAAAAAGATGGGATTTCATTCAGATTCAAACATGGTGCTTTTCTTATTTTACAGCGAAAGTGTTCATTATTAACCATTCCAATCCCTTTATATGGCTGGGCACCATTTTATGAATACAAATGTATTAACACAATGCCCTCAAGCCTCAAGAGTCTCGCATTGTCTAATAAAAATTAAAGATAAAACTGATTTGTTCTGCTGCCAAGCTATCTTTCATCTGCGCTCATATAGGGAAGTTATATTGTGTTCAGGCTTAAAGAGATCTAATGTGACATTGGTTGGGAATGATTTATTCATCCCATCAAGACATTTTTTTAGCCAGTAAAACAGTATCACTATTGGCATCATGACATTATCATCATCATCATCATCATTATTATTATTATCATTGTTACCCTCTACTACCCTCTCTAGGTCATGGGAAGTCTAGCCTAGTCCTTTGCATCATTTTAAGCTGCTTAGCTGCTACATATTTTCCTCCTCTGTGCTGAACTGAATTTTTTTCATTGCTAGTCTAGATCTAGATCTAGATTAAATTGAAAGTTATTTCAAGATTTACATCCAGTCTAGATCTAGATCTGCTGTGGGATGAAGATTTCTATCAAGCTGTGTTTCAATTATATATATATATATATATATATATATATAGATTTCTATTTACTATTTAAAAATCTTTGCAATGTAAAATTTGCTAAAACGCCAGGGAGGGAAAAGTTTAATAACCCGGTGCTGTTTCATTTTGTTTCAATAAATTTCAGTTTCAAAAGTGAATACCTCTGAGAGATTGATTCTCTTTTGTCAACCTCAGTGTTGCTAGGAATGCAATGTATAATGTTTTTTCAACTGCATTTGATAAAAAATATCAATACATGCATCATATGTATGTGTTTTGTACATCCAATTACATACTTTGATCAAATGATACAATTTTTGTTATAAAGTCTATGTTTATACATGTATACATTTAGATAGTTTTTTTCTATGTTATTTTACAGTATTTGATATCTTATGTGATCTGTCCATGTGAAATAATTTTTTTGTCGATATAGCCCAACAGAGTTGGAAAGCAAAATAGACAAACATGACTGGGGATATTGAGGAAACAAAATTCTGTGGAAATTTCAGAGAGATATCTATTCATAATAAGAATCTTATGGTCAGTACTCCAAGCAGTTTCAAATATTTTTGCTTAAATATCTTTTTGGGGCAATATGCAATAGTTCTGTAAGAATGGATCGCATATGTCTGTTGCATTGTTTACACCAAGCTTCCATTTAACCAAGTGCCTTCACATTAAACTAAATAATTATAATCAAGAGCGTATGAGACACTTTGGCCTGAGTAGAAATCATATTAGCCAGTACTGATTTGTGTTTTTAAGAGTCCATCGACTACAACTACAAAGTGATCTCAGGAATTTTGGCTCATGGTGGGCTCGAACCAGCAACAAAAAAGACCCTGAAGATTTCATAGTGATTTTTCAAACTGCTGAATTGCTCGTATCCTTAATATATGTATCCAGTGTCACTAATTATATTTCACTGTAGTTTTGGAAAATATTTGTACTGTTATGTAAAGCTGTTGCTGAGAACTTTGTGTATCAATACTCCACCTACATTGAAACAACACTCTGCCAATGCAACATCTATAGTACTAGTAGTTCCTATATTGTCAATAAAATGTTTTTCTTTACATTGATATATTCATATTTCTCTAGCATTTCTTCAATATTGACCATATTGGTCCCCTCGGTATTCTAATACGTACTCTCAGGACAAGCTTTCATTATGAAATCCTTTCCTGTTGATTCCTCACCCTTATTCAATTCAAAATTTCGCAAGACCAAAAACTGTCTTAGGTTGGTCTATTTTTATTGGAGGCATGATTTATATGCTGGAAACTTAGCACAAAGGATAGATGAGACGTGAGTTTCCAGCATATAAATCATGCCTCCAATAAAAATAGACCAACCTAAGACGTATTCTAATACGTACTCTCAGGACAAGCTTTCATTATGAAATCCTTTCCTGTTGATTCCTCACCCTTATTCAATTCAAAATTTCGCAAGACCAAAAACTGTCTTAGGTTGGTCTATTTTTATTGGAGGCATGATTTATATGCTGGAAACTTAGCACAAAGGATAGATGAGACGTGAGAATGAGAACTTAAACTAGAGAGTATTTTCTCTCTTTCTTTGTATTCTTATATAGGATGGTAATATAAATACATGTAGTCCTTTGTATGTCTATAGATCTGAAGTTTAGTGTATTAAATTATTTTTCTGCATTTGATGTATCGCATTGCCCTGAATTGTAGGGCCTCGGGTTTGATCTCCGGCCATGTATGATCCAATTTGAGATCAGGATTGGGTCTCTGAAAAGCCTAAACCACTTCTTATTAGTATATTACTGCTTGTTACCATTTTGATAGAGATAGGATCCCATTCAAAAGCCCAACCCACTGCTTGTTATGTTATTGTTAATTTACACCTGGTGATAAAGATTGTTGCTCATTTTTAATCCCTATCAGTTTGCCTCATACATGTTGAGGGAGAGTGAGAAGGTTGATTGACACATCCCAAAATGTGAAGGTATGGACATTCTGCTGTAGTAGACAAATTCATATTGAAATTGTAATATTTATGTAGTTACGTGAAAGCCTGTATTATTTATAACCTGATGTAAAACGATCATTGATTAATCATAGAATAAGTTGATGTTATTTGTTAAATTCTCTTTTTGTGCAGTAGTCAAATAAGAAAAGAGACTAGAATTTTTACCAATTTTTTGTTCACTGAAAGATTATGAAAGACTCATAGGCATACAGCTTTAAATAAACGACTTTTTAAAATGTTAATGAGATAAATAAAAAAGTTGTGCAATTCAGTGCTCCAATGTTTTTGTTTTCTCTTTTCTTCTGTTTTTTTTTTTTAACCATTTTGTGTGTCAGTTTTTGTTGATGTATGAATGAAGCTTCACTGTGTTGAACTATTTGATTGTTGAATAGTAATAAAAAAAAAAAAGTCTTTGGCATACAGAGATGAATACTGAACTATTTGATTGTTGAATAGTAATTAAAAAAAAAAAAGTGGTCAGAAAAAAGGAGAAAAGTGTTTTGATCTAGGTCGTTTTTGCTTCTTTCTTATTTTTTTTTTTTGCTTGCCAAATGAGACGATTTTGACCCTATTGGGTTAGTAGATTGTTAGAGTACAACCAAAGGAAAATAAACTCTGGCCGAAAATCTAACGGCTAATGCTCAGGTTTTTGTTTTATAGATCTGAAATGATGAGTGTGGCAATGGCGTTCTTTGTTGGCGTTATTGTTAGAAAGCTGTGTGCGACCACAATGTAGATAACATCAAACACAAATCGTAAGTTCTATATTTATTCACACACTCCTCATATTCATGCACACTTTCAACTTAAGGAAAATTATACTGAGACAGAGCGGAATTTCAACTTAAGATAATAAGAAAAATAATGCATGTACTAAATCAGTATGAGAAAGTAAAAAAGAGGGGAGGGTGTGTGCACTGTCCCAGTATAGTCACGTGTTACTGGGACAAGGGCTGAGAGGTGGGGTATCAATATTAGAATACTCAAGTATAATAATATTTGTATAATTAATGTCAAGAGAAAAAAAATGGACATGGATAGATTTACCATGAACACAGAACGTCGGCACATCCCAGGGAGACAGACCATATGTTGTGATTTTTACCATCTACTTCGAACATATACCTATAGAAGTACGGATTGACATGAAAAAAACGCATTTTGACGATGTAGACTTCAGTACACCTAGCAACACAGAAATAGAGAAAGTACATGTACTGAAAAAAAATCTAATTCAGTCTTCACAAAATAGAGTTAACCCCCATAAGCAGATGTGATACTTGAAAACGGGTAAGTCATACAGAGGTAAAAACAGAGTGAAAAGTATTTTGGCTAGAGAAGATAAACGTAGTGAAAGAAATATCAAAATCAAGTTGTATAAAGTGTTTATAAAACTTATCCTTATCTACAAATGTCGCACACGGGCGCTGATACAAACTGAAATGAACATTTTATGTACCATCCATTGGGGACGAAATTCCATATAAAAAAGTCCAATATATCAGGCTTCCAACTATACACAAGTGCAGTCAAAAGCCTATCTCTAATATGTCAAAGAAAACCGCTGGCCCCGATTGGGACAATCAACGTCAGAAGAAAGAAAAAAAAAAGAATCATATTTCACCAGCTATTATAAAGGATTTCGAATCTGAGAAAAGTCAGGACAAACTTCCAATAATGTCAAAAAAAAAAGAAACATTCGTAACTGACTTTTACCTGAAGAAATAATTATATACAGGAGGCCAGTTTACACAATCATGTTACCCAAGAGGTCGCTGACTATACCAATCAATACACTAGATTCTTTGTGTCAGCATCATAAAGATGGTCAGCATAAAGTGTTTGCATTGTCAGATTTCCGCGGTACTTCAAAATGATATTTTAAAAAAGACTTTCATAAGAATCAACACGTGAAAGCTATTAATTTCATATAGGCCCATGTTTTCCAAGCGTTAATCATACCAAGCATCTTTTGTTTACCGTAGGATGCCAAATATACAAATATGCAATCACACATTTTCTGAGAAGCTGAACTTCTTCTTCTTTTTTTTTTTTAATTCTCGAAACTAATTAATTTGGAATTTAAAAAAAAAAAAGGTAAAAGAAGGTGATAACAAGAACAATTCATGTATTCATGATCATTTGAAGACTGGAAATTATGGCTTACATAGTTTTTGTGAAGTAATCATTCAATTTAATATGGGTAAATTAATCCTTGTATTTCCTTTATTTACCATATATATATATATTATATATATTTTTTTTTATAATATTCACTACAAACTGGACCATGAACTTCGAACACTGAAAATTGTATTGGTATATTCATCCT
>BLXT01001094.1:44024-58504 GCA_019648995.1 Plakobranchus ocellatus
GAAAACAAAACGCCTACTCTGTTAAAAAGCGGAAGATCACATAATCATAGAGTATCTACTTTCACTTTCATTTTTTCTCGTTCATCAACACACACATTTCTAAAGTGTAACATGCGTTCAGTCATATGTTAGATTAAATGCACGATCAAGATTCTGTAGACTCAAACATTTCAAATCTTGATTTAGAATCTAAAACTCTCAAATGTCAGTATTAATCGGAATTATCGAACAGCCAATTAAAAAACCGGAGAGCACTGGTTGGGACACCAACAAGATCGGAGGTATCCCAGTAAGTGCTCGCGACATATTAGCAGAGGGGTACAGAGAATCTAATCTAGAAGTCAAAACTAAGATTATTATAAAACTAGAACTTTGGATGACTCAGAGACAGCCCCAAGGGCTTGTAGATCTACTTTTATCAGCTTCTGAAGAAATCAAGAGTTCATGGGAGAAAAGTTGTGAAAGTAGCACTAGATCTAGATCTAGGCATGTTTACATCAAAGTCTGCAACCTCTTCATTTCATTGGTACCGGTAACTGATTTAAAGAAGATGTCGCAGTCATTATTCTGAAACTTCAGATTTTCTTTCAGTAACACAGTCTAAACTGTAAAATACATAATGAAGAAACAGTATCATTTGTCTGAAGGCTAGGCTGAAATACTCAGAAAAGAAAGCCTGATTTTGGCAAGACCTCTGAATGTGGGCACAAAATTATTGCATTAAAATGAAAGCTAGGCTGCTAACCAACCTGTCATATATTGCAGTACTGGTATATAATAAGTATTTCATTATGTCAAAATAAAACAATTTCTTGAGATCACTTGTGTTTTATTTCTAAAGTAAATGCTGAAACAGACCTGATCAACTAAAACTAAATTATCCAATATGGTGATGTGGGTTGATAATTTTTTTCATAAATTTTTAAAGATATCTTTGGTTTTGGAAGTATTTGTTTCCAATTGTTGTCAATTTTTGATAAATTGAATTATATATTGTTGACATTTGGCTGCATCATCTGAATATTGCTTTGCATTTATAACTAGAAGTCTTTCCACTATGACTATTTGACCCAAAACTTCTTTGCAATGGGGAAAACTGGATCTAGGTATGTTAAAGTCCAAAGAAAAATAGAAATTTTATGTTTTATTAGTCCTATAAATTCAACATCGGACATATATATATGACATTGGTCTTGAGACATTTGCCACTGATGAGAAAAAAATTCCTGTTAAGAATTAAGCCATTTGTTTTGCAGTTATAGTTTAAATGCCAAAGCAATCAGAGGCAACCTAAAAAATTACCTATGGAGGCTCTGATCACAAAGAAGGCGCTTCAGAGGGTTGGTATGCCTGAAATCGATATTCATTCAGACCTAGTCTAGTATTGATTATAACCCACATACATATTATATCAATATTATAAGCTCTTAGTCTTAGTCAGACGCATGTGTTGAAAGGGCCAAGTTTTACTCAGTATTTTGAGCAAGACAGCTTCTGAGTAACACTATCAGTAGTTGAAATTAATAATTTAGCAAGAAAATAGTTTCTTTTAATGTGTGCAGAAATCTACTGAGCTTTAATGTGCTTCTCAATGTGTCTTTATTTAAATGTTCTTCTTTGAAAATAAAGATTTTTTTAAAGAATAATATGTTAATAATCTTCTTGAATACTTTCTATTTCAAAAGCTTTTTATGTTTTCAATCAAAACATTTTGTTTTAAACAAATTTAACGTTTTTCTCAAGGACATATATTGACGAGTATATGGCAAATAAAAGAGCTGTTCATACAAGTACACACAAAAAACTTATGATACAGGAAAATGAAAGGTGTCAAAAAAACAGAGACCAATCATGAACTTATAGCCTACAAAATTGGTGGTAGATTTTCTATTAAAATTTTGTTATTAATTTCTTTCTACTGCATCAGCGAGGCCCTAAATTTATCCTTGGATCATGTGGCATCATGATTACAAGCTTAAATATATGTAAGCAACTGTTACAAAATGGGAGTAATATCTTTAATTTTTATTTTGTAGTGCATGAAGCTTTTGAAGCTAATAATGGCTTTAAACCAGTAAAGTGGTTTTGCGCAGATTGAAGATTTTAAAAAATTTGACCAAATTGATGCTCTTCACAGATTTGGCCACAAAAGCCCAGACAGCCACAATTACCTATAGCAAAATGCAGAGTGTGTGGCCGCTGTCAGTCACTTGTAGCTCAGCTCTACTGTCCACTAGGTGGCTCCGCCTTCCACAGGTGTCTCTATATCTTTGTCTGTCCTGGGCAGTGCAGTACGCAGCCTCAAGGGTGAGCCACATCTTACTTTGAGTACATCAGCTTTTGTGTTTAGTGGTTGTCTTCTCTCTGACTCTAGTTAAATCGAATCTTTAAACCTCTTGGGTGTGTAAGGCATGGATCATGACTCTATCTTATGTAATAAAAGAGCACAAAAGACATATATCAGTGGTTGGTGTGTATATAACTTCTGAAGTATCTATTACAAAGAAGACACTTCCAGGGTTTGACAGGGATGCCAGATTTCAGATTTAAACAGGATTTCCGATTTTTTGCCTTATTTTTATAACTTAAAAGTCAATTATACTTTAACCTCAGGTTTGAGAAAACTATGTATCACTATATAAGTTTCCTGCTTTTTTGTCAGAGGCCACTGGCATCCCTGGTTTGATCACCTACCATCAATGTGAAATATGCCAAGAGAAACAAGTGTGGAAAAAAATCAGTATTTCTTTTTTACTTCTTTTGTCCTTTTGTTAGTACCCCTCTCTTTTACTGCAATTTTTTTTTTAATGAGGAAAGACAACTGAAACCTCAACTTTGTTTGAGGCACTTGCTGTAGCAGAAATATTTTTGGCCTGCAGCCCAAGTTTATATTTTCAAAACAAGGACATACAATAGAAATACATAAACTATGGCATAAAAATCTTTTTTTTTTTTAAACTCTCAGAGACTTGGTACATTGTGTATTTACCAAGTTTTTCCATTCACTTAATTGATAATTTCCTCCCTTAAATTATTATTTATGTGCAAATGAAGTCAGTGCAACTCAAATAGCATCACAGCAATTAAAATCACTAAATAGTTTGTGTGTAATGATTCTAAATGTTATGATATCTAAGCTCAAATAGCTTTTGGTTGAGTCATTGACTCGTTGAATTTAGATATTGAATCAAGACTGAGACAGAAATCCTAGTTCTACTTGTTATGAGCATTTTGTTCACTCACAATAGGCACTAGTGCCTGTCCAGGCAAATTGTCTTCCCTTGAACCCAAAAGAGGGAAAGCTAGTTTGACTCTGGCTTTGAAACGCATGGTGTTCAATGTATTTGTCTTCTTTAAATTAGATTCTTGTAGGGCTTCATCAATCATTTTTTTTTCTTTTCTTTTTTTCTTTAAATTAGATTCTTGTAGGGCTTCATCAATCATTTTTTTTTTCTTTTCTTTTTTTCTTTAAATTAGATTCTTGTAGGGCTTCATCAATCATTTTTTTTTCTTTTCTTTTTTTCTTTAAATTAGATTCTTGTAGGGCTTCATCAATCATTTTTTTTTCTTTTCTTTTCTTTTTTGACAGTTTAATAATTTGCTTACTTTTAAAGATTAGACTTTTCATTGTTAGAGGAGGGTGCGCTAAGTTGTATCGAAATATTCATAATATGCCATTGCCTCTTGACTAGACCTAGTATCTACATATCTAATATGAAACATAGATGTTTTATAAGAGAGAGGGTGCACTTATTTGTATCGAAATATACCATAATGTTGCCATTGCCTCTTCACTATCTAGTATATACACATCTAAATGTCTAGATTATAGATCTTTCATTTAAGGTGTACTTCATAGTAATAAAAAATTGTGATCTTTTTAGATCCAGCTTCATTATAGAATGTTTAAACTTCTATGCAGGACACAAATCGGGACATTCTGTTAAATAACATAACAGATCATTTGCTAGTTAAAGCTGCAGGTTTCAGATTGTATACATTCTACAGGATTGTGCCAATGTGGAAATGTTACTTTTTTTTCTTACTAGGTTTCACATGCACACAAAAAAAGATCTGAATTAAACACTTTAAAAAAAAAAAAGTGGGTTTTTTTCCTTCTAAAGATTTTACAAAAGAACAAGCTCATATCATATAGATGTTCAGGGTTGCAGTAACTCTAAAGGAAGTACCTAGGTGTCTTTATGTACGGTATAGTTTTGGTAGAAATACAGATACAATACATGAAATTCAGTGCTTCTCTTCAGAATTTTTTTTTAACAACAAGAGTTTAACGCTGAAATGTATAGCCCATTGTGTGGAAAATGTTCGGGAAATATATGTCTGTAGAATTAGAGCATAGAAGTATTAGCCTTCTCAGCCTTCCAGTTTAATCTAGGGCTTTCTTAATCTTACTCTAACATATTTCATCCTTTTCTGTAAGTGTTTTTTACACAAATCTCATTTTACAATTTAAAAATTATGCATGTTTCCTCTCGATGAAAATTAAAACAAGTTATTCACTTCCACCTAATATATTAGCATTACATTCCTGGTAGATTCGAGTCTTTCCATTGGGAGGCCAATTCAAGGGAGTTGATAAGGCCACCTGCATACCTATTAAAGGGGATGAATGGCAGTGGAATCGGTAGGGTGCTTGGCAAGTATGCAAAAGTTCACTGGTTCAAGCTCCAGTCCTGGCCAACAAATTTGTATCTGTTCCCTATGTCTCCCAGTGCCATTTGCTTAGCAAGATTTACAAAGAATCTGTCAAAGAAAAGAGATACTTGCTCATTCCCACAATACTTCAGACAAATTAAATTTAAACAGAGAGTTTTAATTTTTTTTTTTTTTTTTTTTGCCAGCTCTGCGCAATGTTGGGAAGGGCAAAATTCAAAAAATAAATAAAATGTATATAAAATCAAAGAGGTTAAAAAAAGTCTTGGTTGTGTATTGTAATGCATGAATTCAATTGGATGTATAAAAGTGCTATTTAGGTACAAGAAAAACAAATTACAGAAGCAGAAATAAAGTCTTATCGACAATAACTAAGTAGCAAGCATTCTACATATCAGTCTATTATAAATGTCTGCTCTTTTGCTTAGAAAAAATTGAACTGAGAAACCTACTACATGTATGATATAGGTATGAATAAATAATGTTGTTGGTTGCAGAAGGAGGAAGAGAGAAAGAAGTGGATCTAAGACATCTGTTGAAAATTTTTGTTCATATCATGTAGTTTTCTCTCTTTTTTTTTCCTCAGCTGGCGAGTATTTCGATGCATGCAATATGATGCTGCTTACGACAAATCCCAACAAGGCCACAAAACTTACATAGGCACAGGGGCTGGAGCAACAGAAAACATGGATGTTGACTCTTGGGCCGATGGTGCTGATGATTGGGGAGACGGTGGTGATGATTGGGGACAGGGTGAAGATGATTGGGAAGAGGACAAAAACAAAAGCAGTTGTCCAACGGGGACAGGTGAGGCAACTTTGACAAATCAGACAAGTGAGAATGTGATCTGTGATGAAGCAGGAGCTGTGAGAAAAGATGAAATTATCAAAGGAAGCGCAGGCTTTAGTGAAGGAACAGACAGGGTATCACTTGAGTCTCAAGATGCAGATGTTACAAAACTCATCTCGGAGAATTTCTCCACTCAGGTTTGTTCTTATTTCTTTGTTTTGTTGATTTCTCTTTTTTTTTTCAAAAAATTTTTTTTTTTTTTTAAATTAATGTCAAGACTCTGGTACTTAACAGAATATATTACATTTGATAAAAGGATAGGGAAAATTGCTACACATATAAAAATCATCCTATGTTACTGGTTGCAGAGTCAGTTACTGCTTGATGCTGTTACTGTTATTCTAGTTGGGGAGAATGGAATACATATATTTGCATTAGTTGTTTCTTTTTTTTTTTTTTTTTTTATAAAATTTTTGTCTTATGTAAAAAATGTATTGTAAAGTATGTTTTACTGTATTGAACAAGAAAAATTACCCTCTTTTCCCCTTCTTTTCTTTTTGTAGAGTTAATTTTTAAAAATTCCAAAAACAATACAGGGTTAAAGCTTGTGTTGTTGTAAAAAAAGATATTTGCTTAATCAGTGAGCCCATCTCTAGGTAATGAAAAAAAGTATACTGGCTTAGTCATTGTGTAGCAGCCCCACAAAATGGATCAGGTTGTGATTCACACGACTGAGTTCAAAATAAAATTCTAAAGTGAAGAAAAAAATTACCCTTTGCTTTGTGAACAGAAAGTCTCTTGCTTGTCTATACAAAGTCCTCTATATAGAGAAACACATTATTTTTTAATCCTTTTCATTTAGCTTTTTGAGGTCAAGTCTGCTGTTTAGATGCACAACTTGACTCATTTTGTGGTACTGCTACACGAAAAAAATCAATCTCATACTTTATAGTCACCATGGTTGTAAAAATTTAAAGACATGTCTTTTTGTAATTTTGTAACAGAAAAAGCTTTTGTTCATTAACAGATAAATCTTGGCAACAATTCAACAGGACATGGCACAGATGAAGGTTAGAAATGTTTTAAATATGGACACCAGGTGTATTTTTTATCTTAGTTTATCGGTTAAGGTCCTAGAACCTGTCCTATTGTAATGGAAGGATTATCAGGAATACTTCTTTACAGTAGAGTTCAATAAATCTACCAGGATAAATGATTTGTGAAAAGGCAATAGTTCTAATTTATTATTTTTCTCTTTAAAATGTTTGCTCATTTATAGCAGACTTCTATAATGTGGGGGCGTCGGTGGCACAGTGGTTTGTGAGTCCGCCCTTCTGTCGCGAGTTCGAGCCCCGCCATTGATGCCCCGGCCTGACGGAGGGCCCAAAAGCCTGAGATCACCTTGTTGTGGACTGGCTATATACAAAAACCCAATCCTTCTATAATGTTTAGATTTCATTTCAGTTTGAAATATTGTTGCATGGTTGATTTTATATGCATCCTGTTTAATGGACCTGCAGAAGAGAAGTGAGATAGCAAGAAAAATCAAATGCATTGTTTTATTTTAAAGGACTGTTCTTTACTAATAATACAATTTTTTTTTCTAAAAACCAAAAAAAAAAAAAAAAACAAACAAACGCTGATAGCTAAAAATTAAAAGTAAGGCAAAGTCAAAATGTGTTCTTGGTTGATTTAGATCAACATTTGTCCCCCTTGATTTGCACTATGTGCTCATTCTGCCATTTTTGCCGTACAATCTAAAGTTACAGTCGTGGCCCATCAAGCTGAGAGGTTTAAGTGAGTGTATGTTTTGATGTTGTTTCAGCATCTGCTTGTGTAAGCCAAGTGACCGTGGCAGACACCAACACTCCTCAGGTGATCCAGGAAACGATGCTGCCAACAGATTCAGGACGCTTAGACGCCATGGTCAAGATTCTCAATATGAAGCATGATGAGGTCAGGGAAAGGTGTGATGTTGTCACTTTTTTCAACATACTTTTTGCTTAAAAAACAAAAAACCTGCGCTTTATTCACCTTTTCTGCGTGTATTATTTTCAATGCTGTTTTTTCTTCTTTATTCTTTTTTTGCATTTTCCTCGATCCGAATCTTGGGGATACAAGGCTTTGCTTTCTTTTGATAATTACAGCTGTTAATTCCCTTGGTGATAATTACAGCTGTTAATTTCCTCGGTTTAGGTGATTTCCCCTTCAGAAGGAAACGGATGATTTTTTTGTACTTCCAATGTCCCATTGAAACTTTTATTAGTCGATGCTTTGTCAGTTCAAGGATTTCTGGATTTTTTCTTTTTTTTTATTTTTTCCCTGTTACATCTAAAGTAATCTTAACCTGTCTTCGCATGTCATGTTGATCTAGAGAACCGAACAATTATTGTTTATTTTACCATCTGTCATAACCTCCTTTGTATTGTTATTGTTTTCCTCAATTTATTCTTCAGGTTATGCAATAAGCTTCCTCTGTATCTCATTATTGACAACTCAACATGTAGTAAGGCATAAAAAAAATCTTTTTTAAACTAAATAGTGTTCTGAAAATCTGCATTTATGTCTGAGTAAAAAGTTCTCTGTAATGTCACCATCAGAGCTGCCAACCACTGTGGATTTCTATAATTTTCGATGGAAAAGCAGTAAAAACTACAGGAGTATGGAAGTGTGGTTGGAAAATGTAGAAACTTGTTCATTTTAAGTTAGGCTTTCCAATAAAATGAATTTGGAAAAAAACATAATAATCGAGTGTAGATCCAAATCTAGATTACTTATGTTTATGGGTGGCTATCTAGAACTGAAATAAAAGAAGGAAAAAATTGTGAGTGCCCTTTTATCCTGTGCATTTAGTTTTAGATTTCATCCAGATCTTTTTTTACTTTTTCAGTGTAAACATAGGCCTGCAACAAAAACTTTAGGACTTTTATCGTCGATTTAGGTCTATTTTATTCAAGATAAATCCGTAGTATAATGCCACCGGAGAAATTTCTGAAACACTTTATTTTGTTGTTTTTATTATTATTATTATTATTATTATTATTATTATTATTATTATTTTTATAATTATTATAAATATCATTATAATTATTTTCAATATAAGGCCTATATATAGGTGTAGGCCGTTGCAAGTTTAATCCTTGTAAATTGATTTTTTTTTCAATAGGGCCTATTGTAAGTTGGCACATTTGTCAAAAATTAATAGATCTGGACCTTTCTTTTTCTTATTCGCAACGCACAGTCACTACATTTTCAGCATCAAACATCTTCACATATGTGGTAAAGAGCTAGTGGTGAAATCCATAGAGGAGGCCTCAATTTTTGAAGGAAATACTTTGTGTATGTGTTTCATGTGTTGGAACATTTTTAGATTTAAACATTTAGATTAGTAAAACCAGTGAATTGCCATTGATTGCTTTAACAACTCTGATTTTACCTTTCAAAAGACTTCTTAATCATAAAACCCAGTAGGTAGTTTCAAAAAGGCAAATCTAGGTTTCTGGTTAAATAAGATATTTCTTACATGAATTTTTCTTTTCTTTTTTTTTTTTTTTATTTCTCTATTCAAGCACTCGTTTTGTTATGGATTTCGTGGGAAAAAAAAGCACAGAGTAAAAAAAGAAATTTTAAAAAATTTTTCAGTGTTTTTCTAAATTAATTTGTTCTTTGAAAAATCTGTGAAATGCCCTGTAACATGATACTAATTTAATGGTGGTGTTTATGTTTTGAAATATTGACATGTTTGGGGAGGAAAATTAATATACCTAAGTTGCCAATGGATTCTGAGTTTTGTTCCTTTTTTGTGTGTGAGAAACATAATCCTCTCTCATCCTTTCTCTTTCTTTTTTCTTCCCCTACAAGCCATTTTGTATATCTTCTTTATCGTTTTGTTTCATTCTCAGATTCTCTTTCTTCGGTCTTGATCAACTAAAAACTTTTGAACAGCAGTTTTATTTCAATGTGATGGGGTTATGTAGTATCGTCAAAGATGTGAGCTTAATATAAAAGCTGTAAGAATTTTTGTTTCTGCAGGGACCTCAAAGAGTGCAGGCATCAACATCGGCAGCTGTTGTGTTTCAGCCCTATTATCTAGAAGTGGTTGAGGAGCCTCGTGAATCTTCTGATGTATCAGATCAAGTGTTACGTCTGATGAGAGACTATGAACAGTCTGAGGGTCTCTCTATCAGCTCAATGCTAAATGAGAGGTTAGAGAAGCAGACGCCATGCCCAAACCTTATTTTATTCATGTTTGAAATGAGGGATGACTTTTGAACCCCAAATGTAAAGATGTGATACATTTGTTTCCTTACACTGTTATCTTGAGTAACTTTGTGGGCTCCTTCCCCCCTCGCCTTTGATGCAAAGATAGAAAAACCAGAACATGACATACAAATAGGCTAATCAGGTCTGAATTGCTTTGCCATGAAACAGATGCCCTGTAGTGGTAAATAACATATGCCTTGACTTTAAAGATCTCATTAGAGAAAAGAAAACTTCTAGTTGTCCGCATTCATTGTAGTTAACTTTCGCATATGAGCATTCCACTATTGCTGTAAAATGCAATACAAAGTTGCAGTAATGGCTATTAAAGACTGCAAGTTAATCCAAGTTATTCTAATTGTATGTATTTGTTTAATTTGTCACATAATTTCTTTTATATGTTGATTCCAGGCCAAAGTCGGGCAAAGGTAAAAGATCTAATGATGGGGAGAATTACGAGAAGTCAGAGCTGCGTCACGGTGACAGGATGTTCCACAAGTTTCTCAAACGGTTACAGCGCTGTCCGCAGCAATGTGTCAGGTAAATACATCTTCTCAGCCAGGGAATTTTTATACAGCGTCATCCACAGCAATGTATGGGGTAAATACATCTTCTCAGCTAGGAATTTTTATACACTTTTGTTCACAGCAATGCATCAGGTAAACATCACATTCTCAGCTAGGGAGTTGTTATACAGCGTCATCCACAGTAATGTATTAAGTAAACATCATACTCTCAGCTAGGGAGTTTTGTTTTCAGCGTCATCCACAGCAATGCATCAGATAAATGTCATATTCTCAGCTAGGGAGTTTTTATACAGCGTCATCCACAGTAATGTATTAAGTAAACATCATACTCTCAGCTAGGGAGTTTTGTTTTCAGCGTCATTCACAGCAATGCATCAGATAAATGTCATATTCTCAGCTAGGGAATTTTTATACTGGGCTGTCTTTAGCAAAGTTCAAGTAAACTACATCATCTTATCTAGGGATTTTTTATACTGGGCTCTCCGCAGCAATGTACCAGGTAAATTACATCTTCTCAGCTAGGGATTTTTTATACTGGGCTGTCTTTAGCAAAGTTCAAGTAAACTACATCATCTTATCTAGGGATTTTTTATACTGGGCTCTCCGCAGCAATGTAGCAGGTAAATTACATCTTCTCAGCTAGGGATTTTTTATACGGGGCTCTCCCCAGCAATGTACAAGGTAAACCACATCTTCTCAGCTAGGGATTTTTTATACTGGGCTCTCCCCAGCAATTTGCAGGTAAACCTCATCTTCTCAGCTAGGGATTTTTTATACTGGGCTCTCCCCAGCAATGTATCAGGTAAACCACATCTTCTCAGCTAAGGATTTTTTATACTGGGCTCTCCCGAGCACTTTGCAGGTAAACTACACCTTCTCAGCTAGGGATTTTTTATACTGGGCTCTCCCCAGCAATGTATCAGGTAAACTACATTTTCTCAGCTATGTGGTTGCTTTACAGAGTTGTCTGCAGTTTTCAACTTAAGCACTTAGTAAGGAAGGTTGTCATCTGATTTTTACTTAACCACAGAGAACGCCAAGAATTCTGTAAGATTTTTTTTTCTGGTCTAAATGACGAATCAAAGACTTAGGTATCTAATTGAAATGTACTTTAATTTGGCTGAATTCCATTTTGTTTTATTATTAGCTTGTGATTTGACACTAAATATTTCAGATGAAAATGAAGAACAATTTTACTCTTTTTTATTTGTAGCACTCAGTTATCAATGTTGTTGCTTATGTTTCTTGCAGTGTACAATGGAATCCTAGCTAATTATCTGTGTTATTGCGAACTGAAGTTTCATTTTGTTCTCTGAATTATACTCACTGTCTCCACAAAATAAGGCAGTTTGTGGCAGGAAAGGAACAAGCGTAAAATTAAGATCTGCTTATCAACAATAATCTACTTGTCACGTTAGAGAAACTTGCAGAGTTTGCGAGAAATGAAAATCTATGGCTGGTGGTCTTTAAAAAAGCATAAAACACATTTTGGTTAGGCTGATTTTTCTGCAAAATGGCTTACTTTGTGGTGATATTCAACAGATGTATATGTAAAAATAAACTGACCTGTAATAAAAAGTTTCATGGGTTTTCTTTTGTAATCCAGGTATGATCGAGGTGGAGATCCTTTACTAGTGAATGATATCAGAGATGTACTCATTGATTGTTGCCCTGTGTGTGGGGGAGAGCGGGTTTTTGAGCTACAGATGTTGCCAGCGCTCATACCACAGCTACAGCCTACTGATGCAGGTGAGCGGAGAGTAAACATAGGCTCAGGCATAATATAGGTCTGCCTTCTTACAACAAATGCAGGTGAAAAGGACTAAATATAGGCTCAGGCATTCTGTAGATCTGCCATCTTACAACAAGCATAGGTAAGTTTGGCTAAATATAGGCCCAGGCATTCTATAGGTCTGTCTATTACTGCAGCTGGAGGCTTGAACTTACAGGTGCTGTCAAACGAAATTGTGTAAAGTTCATCCTGTAGATATCTTGTGTGAAGGGATCAGATACACCGTATGTGGATTTTATTACTCAACAGGTTTATTACAACAAAGGCTTCAGGTTTGTGGGATAGATAAACAAGTTTGCCCATAGTCAAATGTTGAGAACTGTCCAACAGCATCCAAAGCAAACTTTATTCAAAGACAGTGGGAGATACAATTAAAAAAAGGGAAATTTTTTTGCTCATTGCAAATAATTGTCCTTAAAATTTGCAAACAAATTTTTTTCACCGACACTTCCAGCCATTTTTGCCTATGTTACTTCATTTTTTGTATTAATTGCTGATATATTACTCATTTTTTGTGGATGGGTCATACCTCTCAGATTGTGGATACAGGTTAGGGCAGACAGATCTTCACTACTGCATTTTGTATGTTACAAAATATTATCTGCTATTTACCTCTGGCATCTACTCCTGGGCACCTGCTAAATTATCCTATGAAACAAATAGGGCAACCCAGACTTTTTGTTTCGCTTTCAATTTAAGAGATGATTTTATTTTTACCATAACCCTTCCAGTCCCTGCCTTTTTTATTTATACCGCAGAAACTGTTATGGTATTAGACAAACTTTTTATAGTTGACGTTGTTACATGCCTAGCTGTTGACAGATGTTTTATTTCAGAAAAAAAATGCTATTTACACTTCCATTGTCAGAATAAATAGATTGCTATCAGTTGTTTGATTTTAAAAAATACTGTAACTGGCTTTGTGGAAATACATAGCTTATGAACCAGAGCTCAGTGTGGTTAGTATGTTTAGCAATGCCTCTTATTCCTCTGTTTCATTTTTTGCTGTCCCTCCACACTTTCCCAGATGTTGATGTTGACGTGGATTTCAGCACCGTTCTAATCTTCACCTGTAGCAACAACTGCTGGCCGAGCAGATGTGACTCTGACCTTCACTTGCTGGAGGAAGCTGTTATTTTACAAGTAGATCCAGACAGACATTTATATAGATAACATTGTAATGTCAAGTTCAAGAATTAAATATGTGCAGGTGGAAATAAATTGGCATGTTAACGCACAGATTTTGTTGTTTTGTTTTTCTATTATTGTTATTAATATATTATTACTCATTAGGGTATCATGGTTGTTATTGTTGTTGTTGTTATCATTTATAATTACTGGTGGTGATTATGTCAGAGAACCTCTTATCTTTATTACTAGTATTATAATTATTATCATTGTTGTTGCTGTCGTTTATAATTAATGGTGGTGGTGTTGTCAGTCAAACTTCTTATCTTTTTTTTAAATTTTCTATGTCAATTTACCATGCAATATAGTTGAACATAGTTATAAAAAGATGATGTTATGTTTTGTTAGTATAACTTCCAAGATAATGGGGTATTCACTCTTTGAAAAAAAAAAAGCAGAAGAAAACAAACTTATAAATGATTTTTCCCTTTAAACTTTCAAACTGCAGTATCCACCTTAGTAAAAATAGCCTCAAGCTAAATTAAAATGAAAGATAAACATTTCTGCTCCTCCAATTTATGGAGCCAACTCCGACCAATTTTGTCAATCCTGCAAAAAGACTGATTAAGACCCCTTCCTGACTTCCTCGAGTGAAAGAGCGTTGGGAAGTGCGGCGTTGAGCACATAGTTGACGTAATTTTATCCATCATTGTGTCTTGAAGGTTTTGTTGTTGGGTGTCTGGAGAGGTAGTCTGCTGGGTTCTCTGATCTTTGCCTGGCCTGTAGATCAGATTGAACTCATACGGCATCAGGCGGAGTCTCCAGCGGTCGATTCTCACTGATGTTGGCTTGCAGCTGCCGATGATCCCTAGGAGAGGTTTGTGGCACAGTGAATGTAGAGCCATAGAGATAAATGTGGAATTTCTCCACTCCAAATACCACTGCTAACATCTCACGCTCGGTCTGACTAACGGGATTCTACATCAGTTAAAGACCGGCTGGCATAGCTGACTACTCATCCCTCTTGGATAAGCATTGCTCCTAAGCCATGTGGTGATGCATCTACCATGATCTCTGTTGCCTTGCAAAGGTCGAAGTAGGCCATGACTCCTACCTTTTTTAGTTTGGCTTGAGTTCTGCAAACGCATTTTCCTGCCTTTTTTCCCCATTTCCAGGTCTCCGATTTTCTGGTCAGTGTCCTAAGAGACTATGTGACTGTTGCGTAGCCTTCTATGTAATGAGAAACGAATTGCGTCATGCCTAAGAAAGATCTGAGTTCCGACACTGATGCTGGGGGGGGGGGGGGGGGG
>BLXT01001094.1:66073-78597 GCA_019648995.1 Plakobranchus ocellatus
TGTCGGACCATAGGACTTTAGGTTGGAGTATCATTAGGGATACTCTGAGACTCTTGTCCTCACTTATTCTTGATCATTCTTTGTACCCTTCTCTCTTACTATCTGTCTCTCTCTTTCTCTCTCCCGCTCTCTATGTTTTTCATGTTTATATATACCTACATAAATATACATATATACACGTATACACATAAATGCATACATATACATGGAGCTCTCTTTTTTTTTAATTTTGTCTGCCTCTGTCATACTCTCTCTCTCTCTCTCTCTCTCTCTCTCTCTCTCTCTCTCTCTCTCTCTCTTGGTTTCCTTTTCTCCTGTTTTCTCTCTGACTCCCTTTCCGTCGCAGTCTCTTTTCATAAGTATTCGCTTACACTCATCTACTCTCGCTCTCTCCCTCCCTCTCTCTGATTTGTTTCTCTCTCTTTCTCTCATTCGACACTCTTCATCTAAACTTAATGTCCAGCTATGTATAGCCGCACGGGCTTTGTAAATGGTGTACAGCTGTAGTTATAGTCCTATTCATAAATGAAGTTCATATTGAAGAATGCGTCGCCTGACCTCACTGCGGTTGGGAGTACATATAATTAGTTTGAGTATCTTATGAGGTATATGTAGTAGCGATATCGGAAAAAAATGTCTGTTCTTTGATGTTGATGCGTAGTGGTTCTGTGGTTTTGAGTATATGTATCCAAAAGGTTTCTTTGTTGAGTCTAGTGATTCTGTCAGATGTTGTTAGTTGGTCGATAGCTGTTACATGTAAGTGTCTGATTTTGTCTGACCAACAAAATCTGCTCGATGGAGGAGGCACCCACGCACAGACTTGCACAACTCACGACACACCTTCAAGCCCGCGGTTTTCCTCGCAAACAAATAGATGCCGCTATCAATAAGGCTAAACAAACACCTAGATCCACAGCCATTCAAAGACGCAACAAATAATAATAAAAAAAAAAAAAACAGACAACCAAACAGAATCCCACTATCAACTCACTTACAACCCAGCACTACCCAATATTTCATCTATTCTAAAAACATACTTCCTCATTATTCACTATTCTGACAGAGAAGCCATACCCACTCTCCAATTACAGCCTTCCGCATTCATTATGACATAATTCTGACAGAAGCCTACAGTCACGGCCTGACATTATGACCTATGTCTGACTGAACGCTGGAGTTACTGTCTACAATTATTACCTACTTCTGACAACAACCTGCGTCTCTGTCTTGCATTATAACTTCATTCTAACATAAGGCTGGTCTCATTAGATGATATCATGATCTAATTTTGACTGAAGCATAGAGTCACTTCCTGATGTAATGACTTATTGTGACAGGAACCTGGATTTACTGCCTGGCTTTATGATCTATTAGTAACAGACGCCTGGAGTCATTGCCTGCATTATGACCTGATTCTGAAAAAGGTCTGGAGTTAGTGTTTGGAATTATGACCAATCTGAATAGCAGCCTGCTATTATTATCTGGCATCAAGATCTAATTCTGATTCAGGCCTGCTATCACCATCTGCCATTTTAACCTACTTCTGAGAGAAGTGTGGTGTCAATGACTGACGTCATCTCCTATGTCGTTTAATGAGAGCGCCCAGACAGCGAGATGAGTGGGAAAAGTATATTGGCCAGGCACATTTAGAACTGGCGCTAGAAACCGTTGTCGAAGCTAAAGACTGAAAAAAATCGATGGATGAATTTTTAGAGTAACTATGATGTGACGCCCTTTGTGTGATTTAACAACAACACCTCTCGCTCTCTCTCCTTCTCTCTCTCCCTCTATTAAGCTCTTTCTCCCTCTCTCTCTCTCTTTCTCTTTTGCTCTCTCTCCCTCTCTTTTTTGCTCTCACTCTCCGTCTCTTTCTTGCTCTCACTCTCCCTCTTTTTCTTGCTTTCTCTCTCACTCTCTCTTTCGCTCTTTCTCTTACTCTCGTTTTCTCTCTCTCTCTCTCTCTCTCTCTCTCTCTCTTTCTCTTACTCTCGTTTTCTCTCTCTCTCTCTCTCTCTCTCTCTACTTTTCTGTCTTTTTCTCTCTTTCTGTCTGTCACTTTCTCTCTCTCTGTCTCGTTCGCTCGCTCGCTCTCACATCTCCTCTCTTCTTCATCTAGCTTCGTTCAGAAAATTGTTATCTCAGTAGTTGGAGTCATCATAAAATATGTACAGCTTGTTTAAAGCTATTTCTCTTTTTTATTTCTCCCGCCTTGCAATCGGCGCTCTCATACATTTAAGCGTACGCTTTGTTGGTTCTCTTTAAAATAAGGAGGTTTGCCAACAAGCATGGCGTTATTACTTGATTGACTACATCAACAAAATATACTCTACGAATTGCTCTTACATAAGTCGTTACTTCCTATAAGAGAATAATATTAAGGATAAGTTGAACAATTTTGTTATGGAAGTTTCAAGTATATCGAAGAAAATTGTAGGCTGAAAGTTTGCTACTAGTAGTATTAGCGATTTTACCTTTACGGTTAGGAAAGTATAGAGTACTTACAAAGATACGAACTTACTTACTAGCAAACAGTTTTCTTAAAGTGCTGCACGTCAGTTATTTTCGTCAAAACCGCATCTTCAGCAAAGCTCATGCATTCTGTCAGATTGCGGCAGTCTCCACATACATCTGCAATTAAGGAGAAAGAAGCAAGCAAATACAGGTTTTTTTGTTTTTCTTTTTTTTAATCTAAGACAAAACTTGAAGAATTTTTTTTTGCTGTTAATTCTTAGCGAGTGATAGTCCGAATAGCTCTAAATAGAGTTGTTAATTTTGTGTGCTGGAAGAAAACTATGGTAAAAGCAAATAATATGGTGAAAAGGCTCACTTTCTTCATTTTTTTTTGTCTGGTGCAGATACATTCATCTTTTATTATTTCAATCAAAGCAATTACAAATTAATCCAACAATACAATTGTGCAAAAGTTTTGTTATTTACCAATTCCTGCAACTCATAGCGATCAGGTCACCAGCAAATCGTGCGCTTTCTCTCTTTATGACAACATTCCTTTTTCTATTTTCAATTTTTCAGTCCAAACTTCTAGTCATACAAAATAAGTAATTAACCCTCGCTTGCCGTTAGTTGCTGAATTCGGGCATGATGTCACGTGACGTTCAGTAGTGTACCAGCAACTCCTGAGAAATTTTCCTTGCCCATTTTATTTTATCTCGGGATACATTGCGACTCTTTTGTTTGACAAAGGTCGTAAATCATATGGCATGTGACTTATATTCTTTTAGAACAAGTGCTATGTAACAAATGAGTTGCACTAAGGGTATGCGACCTAAGAAAAACATATTGCGGCGAGTGTTTTGATATAATAAGTGGCTCTAGGCAAATGAGTTTAATTTAAATTTCTGTTTGTCGTTGCTTTCATTTTTCGTATGCTTTTAAAATAGCAAGACTAAAAATTATTTTCATGATCTTGGTTGTCAAGTGAAAAATTAGACACAAGCCCTTTTAAAACCATTTCTATAATTCATGCCTGTGTTTTATTGATGGCAATAAAAACAACAAGGCCGGTGACATACGGAAAATGCCTCTTTACTCTACTGTGAAGAGTTCGGAGCTGGCGACTTTTATCAGTTTTGTGAGGCTCTATAGAGAAAGTTCTCAGCGGTACACAGTGTGACTGGCCTTTTCCTGCTTGAGTATTCCTACAAATGCTATGGAGATATTCATGTACTAAACAAAACAAAAACTCCCCAGTAAAACAAAAAAAAATAAATCTTTGTAAATGTGTGAAGCTTAAACAATATTGTATTGTCCTATAATGTAGTTATTTACAACACTGACCTTCCACAAGGAGTAGACATGGGAGCAAAGCGAGAAGTTGCCACATTTTCTTCTTATCTAAGAAGTGATTTTTCCACGATACACAGAGACAAAGTGTCTGGTTGTGCCCGCAGTGGTGGAAGGAGCAGAACCGGACTATACAGACACGCTGGAGAAAAAAAAATGAAAAGAAAGTGTGTTTAGAGCGCATGCCAAAGTAAACACCAGCTGGTGATAAACAGACTAACGGACACATAGAAAGTGAAAGGAATGAATATTGTAAACTACATTACACTTGGCCATCTTTCCGCGACCTGTTTACCACACACATCAGACGCCTTGTTCCTGTCTTTATCCCACACTAGTCTATGGCTGTTCAGTCTGTCTTAAGCCGTTGTGACGGAGAATGGTAAACACTAAGTTTTAAAAATTGGTATCATACATCCAAGACGAAGCTGTTCAGTCTGTATTCAGCCGTCATGATGCAAAATGTGAAAGCACTAAGATTTTATTTACTTGTGCCAAACATTAAAAAACAAGCTGTTCAGTCTGTATTAAGCTGTCATGACGAAAAATGATAAAGCACTAAGATATGAATCACTATCACAAAAAGATCTAACAACAAGCTGTTATGGATTAATCCCTTGAACTTATATTAGAGAGGAATTCTGAATCCAAAAAAAAAAAAAAATAATAATAATAAAATAAAAAATAAATGAAACAGGCAAACATAAATATAACTTTGAAAATTAATCTGCATGAGATAAAAGAAAATGACTATGCAACTGCTCGATTAGCTTTGATGTATTCATAGGAGAGTGAATTTTAAAGTTTGATTCATGTTCCCTAAGTACGTATACAGAGTGAATATTAAACAAAGTCTATTTTTGTTGGATATAATCAGACACTTTCTTCCTCGCCTCAATAAAATCAACAAGGAGAGCATGCAACATGCCACGCCCTACCCTAACGTAGGGACTGGGACTGGCGGCGCATCAGCAGGCTAGGCTTGACTTTAAAAATTCGTCGGGTGAGACTAAAAAGGTTAAATCTGAACTTTTTGCAGTTTTATAAACGAACTAATAAAAAATTCTAGAGGGCTCAAATTTGAGTCCAAATTTAAACTGTGTTTACTAATCGCTCTTATTTTGGTGCAAACGTATTAGAAATTTTGTATTGTGGTTTCAAACCCAAACAATAAACAAATGAATATAGTATAGCTTTTTTCTGTTTTATGATCTTCATTGTATAATAAACATTTCCAAGACATGTTGTCCCACATTTTGTAAACAAAATGTGTGTTGATTTTAGATCAATGCAGAAAGGTATAAAAAAATGATTATTCTTTACATTACCGCTTGCACTGATTTCAACTTCTAAATCAGCCGTTTTTCAAATAATCTGACATTGTAAATTGAGGGTATGAAGCCAAGGAGTGGTATGTAAAAAAGGCAACTTATGAGGGAAATGTGAAAAACTCTTTTACTTCATAACTTTTTGTACTTTGGTGAAATTTCTGGTAGACAAAGGTTACTAAACACCGCTTGTATAGTAATGCAGTCAAACGCAAGATGAATCTGTTAGTTTTTGTGCAAAAGAACCGACCTTTTCAAACCGCAAATTAGAAAACAATCTGTCGTATGTTCAGTAACAGCTTTTAGGAGGAGATGACTTTTTTTATAGGAAGATCGTAAATATTTTCCTGGAAAGTAAATTTTACCATTCTTTAAATCAATCCTTTTGTTTTCCACAGCTGTTGAGCTTACGTCGATATACCCAAACTATACTTGAGCAAGCAATTTCCATGGCATTAACTTGAATAAAACTAGTATAAGATTGCTTGCATAGGGTTTAAGTTTTTTCTTCCCTCTACAATCGAAATCGTTCTTACTTGTCTCAGTTTTGGAAATCTATCAACTTCTATAAGGGACCATTGAATGGAGAGTCATTGTTATATTTGAATATGTGTATTGATATTTTCCTGTGGCTTTCTTATAATTGTGGCTTCAGACAGAGAGATTGGTTTTCTGTCAAGAAAAAAGTTCTCAGATGACAGCGTTTCAGCAGTATATTATTTGGCAATAAGCCATTTAACCGGCACTATAAATTTCTAAAACACTAAAATGATAGTGGTATGAAAAGATCAAGTGAACATAAATTTCTAACCGTAAGGAACAAAGGCAAAGAAGAATTGTTGGATAACGACGGTAAATAACAAACGGAGTTTTATTGGAAGGATTTTATTGCGAAAATAATTAAGTACCTTCACTAGATATTATTTATAAATTCTTATGCATGGTTGTGACAATTATGCTATCATACTACAAGTTTTTCACACCCTGTTCGTCAAAAGATGGATATATTCAGACAGTATCTTCTAAGGAATCTTTCATTTTTCAAAACCTAATCTATTGCCCAGATAAAAAATGTCTATTGTTAAGATTTTACAGACATGAAACTTTTTCAAAAACTCAAAAAAAAAAAATGTTTCAGATCCAGCAACACTCTGTTTACGCGTGTTGTCATTAACTGCCACTAATAGTCTGATCCTCGGCATCGTCTTGAGCTTCGTGGAGTCATTTGTGAGAGGGTAAGATTGCTGAACTTGCCTGAGTATTTGCTTCCAGAGTTTAATTCTTTGACATTGCAGCTCACCATTTTTATTGCTTATTAATGTCAAAGTCCAGAGGGGCAGCTGCAACTTTTTTTCAGGCCCGTCGAAGCATCTCATTCACAACACACTGATGTGCCTTGCGTTTTACACGTCTAATCACAGTTGCCCAACGGCTAGTATCATTGTGTGTGAATTCATGATTCTCGGCGTTGTTTCTATGGTACATTTTTTCTGGGTCCTCGAATAAAAAAATATTGTAAACGATTTTATCGCTGGCCAAGTGGTTAATGGAAATTCATAATATCGTAAAACTTACTTATTTTAAACTTGATCTCCATACGAAATAATTGCACTGTTTTAACTTTTCTGTCGGAAGCATATTTCTGAATGGAGCATCTTCTTTTGGTTTTTGTGTTAGCCACGAGATGTTCATTCCAGTTGAACGCAAAGAGTTTTCAGTTCCATCCCTGGCAAGACAAGCAGTGGTCATAAAACCACAATCAACTATAAAGAAATACACCGAAATGTCTGTACTTTACGTGGCAACTTCATTACATGGCAATTTTTGTTCTTGGATTTCCACTTATTTTCAAAGTATTCTTTTAATCTTTGAAACAAGTTTGGTAGATTATGTTCCTAAAAAAATCTAAAGTAACACTGTTCAGTGACCATTTTCAGAGAAACTTGTTCATTCTCCTAATTATGAGGATGTCTTTTCATTAATTTACCTGTTGGTTTGAACGGGTGACCGTGTTGGTTTCTAATATCGATCTTAACTTATTTACTTTACTTCACATTTAAAGGATAAGGATTTTAAAAAATTGAAAGTTCTTCGACGCAGCCAAAGCCTGCAGCGCCGTTCGTCTTTTCTTTCTAATCATAATGATGTGATTACACCTGACTTTGACGGAAAAATTAAGTATTCCTAGTTTAATTGATTTTACGACTTTCACATATTAAAAGGTAAAAAGGCGCCTCTTCGCAAAAAATATAAATACATAAATAGCAAACAAAGCTGCGGTCAGAAAAAAGTACCGCCACGAGTCATATCTTTAAAGGTGCTAGACCGTTTAGTATGAGAACATATAACGTAAGAATCGTGCAAAAATTTGTAAATGCATGACGAGATACTCAGTTATTTCTTGTATCTAAACTTCTCTTAAATCTTTTTTTAGATGTGCACTAACTTTTTATGCTTGAAGAGAAGATTCGTGAAATGAAAAAATCAGCAACCTGACTAGTATGGAAATTATAAATCGACAGAGATTATTCAAATCTACTTTGGGAATCGGCTATTCATTTATGAAGAACTTTTTACTACAGTAATAACTTATTTCTATTATTTAGATATCAATCAATAGGAGCCTATATTTGAAAAAAAAAACGTATCAATTTTACACGTGTATTGATACTTAGTCATATGAAAGTGTGGCCACGCTTCCAAACTTAATTGTCACTTGAATTAAAAGTTCTTTAAATGTATTGTACTCTAACACAAATTGTCTCGTCATGGGTGACCTTTGTTTGTGGCTAAAATAACAGACACCAATAAAAAATTCGAAATACCCTCATCCACACTATTTTGTATAACAATTGGAAGAAAAGGAAAATTAGCTAAAGTTCGAGTGGGATTTAAGATTTACATTGAAACTTTATATATTATAAAATATTCCCAAATTGTTCATCGTTAAAAATTTTTAATTCTCGTTAGCGTTTTTGATTATGTACAGAAATGTTACTTCTAATTGAGATTCTTGAACCAATAAACATTAAAATATTTAAAATTCGCTGTTTCTAATCAATTTTTTTTTACAAAAAACAATTTTGACATTTTCGTTTATTGCATATTCATAATATCTGTCTAATCGCCGCTTGCGGCTTTAAATAAAGTGCTCAGTACAAAAGGAAAAGAAAAAAAAAAACTTACAAAGTCTCTACTCCTGCTTTGATGCTTTTTTCAAAACCACACCACTCTTTTTCATCAACTTGCTGTCACCTCGTCTTTATAAGGACTTCACACAGCGGCAGTTGAGTGATTCTTTTAGTTTAGGTTTATCATTCCCACCAAGACGCCTTTGTTTCACTCATTCTTTCTAGCTCTCTCTCTCTCTCTATCGTTCTCTCTCTCTCTCTCTCTCTCTCTCTCTCTCTCTCCTTTCGCGCTCTATCTTTACTATCTATATCTCTTTTTAGTTTGTCTTCTCTCTTTGCAATTTTCCTCGTATCCTTTTTTTCAATCACTTACCTATAGTACTCTACTTTTCTCTACCGTAGCTCTACCTTGGTTTCATTGCTCAACATCGTATCCTCTCGCTCTAATGCTTTCTTCTCTCCAATCTTTCCTTCTATCTTTCTCTCTCTCTGTCTATCATTCACCTCTCTTTGTCTGGTTGTCTTTTTCTCTCATTCCCCTTCATTCTCTCTATTTTTTCTCTTTCTCTTTGTCACCATCTTACTCTCTTTGTCTCGCTTTTATCTTCTCTCTCTCTCTCTCTCTCTCTCTCTCTCTCTCTCTCTCTCTCTCCTTATCTCTTGTTTCTTTTATTTCATCAACTGTTTTCATTCGAGACAACAATAGCAAGCTAACAATAATAACTCAATGAAATATTAGTTTTCATTTGCAATTGTTTCATTGTCATAACTAACATGCATTAATCTGATGAATTTACTTTAATTATGTTTTTAATACTTTCTTGCATTTGAAGTAATAACAATAACTACCGATCAATCATTTCCATTATACAGGTATAATATACAGAAAGTGTGGAACTTTATTATATTTATCACAAAGGGCAATGTACAGCCTTATAGCAATTCTGAATAGAATTAAACAGTTGACGCTCATGTAACATTGTTAATAGTTTTCATCATTCTGGACGTTGGGTGTGGAAGAAAAGTCCTCTAGGCTGGTGATATTATGAAATGACAGAGACAGGAAAAGAAACGACGAATTGAAACGCTATTTTGCTCTGAGCTGCTAACGATCTTACAAAAAAGATGAAGGGTTTTTCGTGTATCATTCTGGCATGTAGATTTTATTACAATTGAGGTCTGTCTTACAATCTTCAAATGTTCATCTTAGATACTAATGGCTTCCGACAAAAAAAAAAAGATTAACTTATTATTTCATCTTTTCTTTTAAAATTATTGCCTCTTCCTTTATATTTTATAAACACACAAACATACACACACACACACACACACACATTCACACACACACACACTCATGGATGTTATTCGATCATATCATCAAATAGATGACAGTACCATGAGAGCTTTGGTTTTTGAAAATACCACTCCTTGTGAGACACGTATGTAATGAATCACCAATGAAAATGCCACGTATGCTTATAGATTCAAAGGCAACAATGCTCAACCAATCAGCTCAGCAGATGTATCATCGATATGGTTTCGGTTTACCGAAAGATTTCGAGAGAAGGATCAATTTAACTAACAGACTAAATATATTTGACACTTGGTTTGCATTTAGTTAATTTTACAAAGCTATCTACAGCTTTAATGCAAGAATCTCGTGAGCAAATTGTACTTACATTTTCTTTCCAAAAGTCGGCGAGGCCTGATTTTTTTATGAGAACAATGTTAGTTTTTTTATGAATTTTGATGCAAAATCTGACATCTTAGTTTTGCGCAAGTGTTGGATTTTGAAATAGCTAAAATGCATTCTGAATCTCTGTTTTAATCCATCAAGACAATGACAGTAAGTAGTGCTTATTTATAGCCTATCTTTGTTTCTCTACAACTGGTAGGGACCGATTGCGTCCATTGAAGTTTGAGTTCAATTATTTAAATTCTAAAAGCTTTCACAAATATTCCAAGCAACAGATGTTTACTGTTTAATCAAGAGATTAAGAAGACATTCGCACTTGTTTAATCAGTAAAGATATTGAATTTGACGCTGACCAAGCTTCTGTCCCAAGTTTAAAATTATAAGTAAACAAACATTATGTACCATTTCTGTCGTCAGATCGTGGCAGTGGAGTGTGTAGATGTGACAAAGACATTTATTCATGTTTTTTTTTTCATTGCAAAACACAATTAATTTATCCATTTCATTAATGTTTGTCTCGCACACACTCAATCATGTGTTTTATGTATGCATTTTCCAATTATTCGAAGCAGAGGATATCTCCTATGCCTCTATTTCTTTTTTCTGCGCCTCCTCCTCTTCCTTCTTCCTCTCCTGCCTATCCCTCTCATTCTTCTCTTCTCCTTTCATTCTCCTCCTTCTCTTCGTCCTCCTTCTCCTCCTCCTTAAACTCTTTTCTGCCTTCTCTTCCTCTTATCATTTGTCTTTTTCCATATATGCTTGTCTCCTTTCTTTATTTCTCCACCTTCTCTTTCCTTTACTGTGAAGAAAAGCAGGTAGTGGAATTGGGCTCGTGTACACTTAAAAAGATATGTCGTTGCATAATCTAACAATATCTTTCTACAAGCGCCATTAATAAATAAAAATGTAAGTAGTTTTTATTATGATGATCTGATATCCAACCTTTCAATACCATCACAGAAGGGCATTCCAACGGGCAGTCGCTTCTCTGGGAATATAAAAATTACAATCAAACAGGGAAAAACATAGAAGAACTATATCTCAGCACTCACCTTTTCGTTGCTCAAAATGAAATTTCAAAAGCAAGGCGCACTCAGGGCATACAATATTCTGAGCAGACTTACCGGTCTCTCATCAGACCTCCTACACAAAGATGGTACCACAGTGCTTGACAGTGTGGGTAGCGACCACAAATCTATCTTAACAACAATGAGGAAAAGAGGAACACTCGCCAGCGCCGGACTGGCTGGAATTTCAAGAAAACTGACTGTAAAAAATATTCGCAGACCTCTAAACAGTTTTTAATTGTGCTTGCAAAGGAAAGTGGACAATTCCCATTGCATCTCTTTCCATATTACTTTGTTACTCATGGCGATGACAAATTTACATTAGCCTGGGCAAAAAGGTCTAAAAACGATATTTAAATTATAAAATTATAGCTGAAATATAGGAGTATTTTTTTTCTTTTGATGATTATATTTAAAATATAATCATCAAAAGAAAAAAATAACTCCTATATTTCAGCTATAATTTTATAATTTAGGCAGTTCATAGTAGATATAGATAGAAGAAATGAATAATTCCTCTTTCAGATAGTAGTTTAATTTGTGCTGCCCGGAAACTGCTACTTTTCTGTCATACGCTTGCTCTCCAGCAAGGTTCAAGATTCCTCAGCGGCGGTGTTGGATCCTCATAATCTTGTTTAATTGGTTTCAAGTCATTGACAACCTTGACAGAAACAAATAAAAGATCAATGGTTACTCCACTGACCTTTCCACTGGATTAAGAGGATCTTATCTTTTATAGCCCATGGAAATAATCTTGTCCTGGCCATCAAGTTGCCTCTCCCTGTTGTTAACCAGTCCTTTTCCTGATATCCCCAGATACAATCCCTTGTAATGTTGGAGGGAATAACAAAAGCAAGAATTCTGAAGTTACATTGAGTATTGAAAAACGAAGAAACTCAGATGGAGTAGGAAAGACTGTATCTATAAGAACATGGAGGTCAGATGAAACAATAAAGTGAGAGGGAGAGGGAGAGAGAGAGAGAGAGAGAGAGAGAGAGAGAGAGAGAGAGACAGATAGACAGACAGATAGATAGACAGACAGAAAATGAAAGAGAGACAAGGACACTCAAGGAGTAAGAGAGTGAGAGGGAGAAAGACAGACAGACAAACAGAATAGAAGGGATACAAAACACAGAGAGAGAGAGAGAGAGAGAGAGAGAGAGAGAGAGAGAGAGAGAGAGAGCGAACAAGGGATATTGTGACAAAATTAGCTGTCGTAGATTGAGTCTAGATGTAGACTCAAAGGCGGATTTTTATTTAACCTTGATTACTTGTAATATTCGGCCTAAGATAGGCCTATGTTAGTCTCTCTCTCTCTCTCTCTCTCTCTCTCTCTCTCTCTATATATATATATATATATATATATATATATATATATATATATATATATATATATAATATCATTGGGAGATTTAAAGAGATACAAAATTGGAATTGAATTGCTGGTGTTGAAGGGAGAGATTTACTACGAGTCACAGCCACTATGGTAGACCTTTACAGC
>BLXT01001094.1:93041-104225 GCA_019648995.1 Plakobranchus ocellatus
CCCCCCCCCCCCCTCACCTCCCTGAAACCAGCTTGTACATCGGACCGATGGGCAGGAATGAAGAAACAGACCCCCTCGCTCTGAGAGCCCTGTCCCTGGAAACTATTGCCAACTTAAAGGCAGAGATAATGCACTGGTATACTCCTACGATTCTTCAACTGGAGGCACGAGAAACGGAGACTAAGGGATTTACATCCTGTGGCCCGATGGTACGACGTCTCGGATATGCGGATCTTTGGGAGAAATGATTGCAGCTATGGTTGTGTCTTGAAGGCCTTCAACGAAGGACCCAGCCACAACCACAGAAGCCATCAATTCTGTCGGACGTTATATAAGTCCTACGACGCGGCACCACCGATCTCTGGAGTAGACAAGGCGAATGATTATTTACAGGGTTTGCACAGGAGCGACGCAGTGCAATTTTTTCGTGCAAGAGCAAGGCACATGCCCCTCCTGTCGGACTGAGGGCGATGCGGTTGGTCTGCTACCACTGTATGCCGTCTTTGCGGGGAACAGAAAGGAACGATTTTGCATGTTTTATTCGAATGATGGGAATTGGCCCATGATCGCCCAACGGGCTGGGCTAGAAAGTCCCTAGGCGATATCTTTTGGCGGCAGGACCGTGTTGCCATGTCAGGGTGACAAAAATAATGTGGAAATTCTTCTGGTGAGCTTTGCAGTAAACGGGAGACCAGGTTCCAGCATTTATCAGAGGAAAAGGGCGGCATCTACCAGCCCGAAAAGTAAATCAAAGTTCTAAGAAATGGGAATTTAACTGAGGGTATAGCTTATAGTACCACACTTACCGTAGCCAAATGAAGAGGAGTATCGTCCACAGACTTAACACTGACGATACTGCTCTTTAATTGGCTGCAAGCAATACGATAGTAGAATGAAAATGGCAAATAAGGTATTAATAAGGAAAATGCAAGGACTTGAGTAAGGAGCTAAAAAAGGTAAGATACAAATCCTAGGTATTGCTTATGGAATATGCGCTAGAGGATTTGTTAGAACGTCAGCCTACAACCTTCTGAGCATCTCTCCATCAATGGCTAGAGACGAATCAAAATCCTTTAGGCTGAGACTGGTGAAAATACATCCAGATGGGTTTGGGGTTAGGGATTAGAAGGAAAGCTAAGTTACTGCAAAATCATTTAATCTCCTATATCTGTCGGGAGCTTTCTCGGCACAATGTCTAAAAGTGTTCTACAAAAATTTAAGATTTAAGGTTCAAACCTGAAAGATTGCTCTCGGAAGAGGAACTCCAAAGCAGGAGTCATGACCTAGGTGTGGCCCAGCCTCCTCAGCATGTCAAAAATTCAGGGTGAAACACTTAGGCCTACCTGCCAAAGCTAAAAAAAAAAAAAAAATTAATCAAAAGGGGACAGGAGGTTGAGGAAAACCGTACAATCTAATTAGGGGCCTTCATGGCAACCCATTTGTCGTCTCCTTTCCTCCTGGGGGAACTCGATTCAGCAAAGCGGAGCAACGCGTGGATGGGCTCTACTCAGGGGTCGCGCCTTTTTGCAGCGGTTCAGATTTGATATTTTCAAATTTTGACTTCATATTCGGATTCCTCAATTCTTTTTAATATGATTAGATACCACACATACAATTCTCTATTTCTTTTCTGTTCTATTTTCTCTTCCTTTTCCTCCTTTCCCTCTGCTCAAACCATGGCATAATCCAAAAATGCTTAAATCTAAATAATCGAGGCTTTGGGACGATGGCATATTGTTTTATCAGCCAAACGCTGTATCCAATTTCATCAATAAATCTGAACGTTTGCTGGGTAAATAAAGTCAGGAGGCTAAAGATCCCATTTTACTCTAATCATGGCGTAAGAGGGTTTGTTCTCTGAACATTCAATAGAGGAGATTCCTTGTATGATGCTCTGCCGTCTTGCTCCCTCATGGGTTTCTTACTGCTAGGCCCTTTTTGGATAGCCTATAAATAATCTTTATAAATTATTGTGTCTGTCACCACAGGCCAAACCTTTTTCATACTTCCGGCAGAAACAGTGAATCGTCAGGGGACATCATTCTTATAATTCTAGCCACCATATTGAATACAAAACAAATGCGCGAAGAGCTGAAAGAGTAGGCATAGTTTACTTCCTCCTAGATGATATAGAATCTAGCAGACGAAATTTCCACCTCATGCAAGCAAGAGGAGGAAAATATCCGATTTTTCTTTCGATGAATAGCGCATCAAATCGTGTGAAATGATCGACGTCAAGGATTTTGTGCGAGAAACATGGGAAGATTTCAATTCGCCCACCACTTCTACATTCACCAGCAAGATGGGGATGTGCCGACATACCATCTCAATGCTGGAGGATGTGAGTATTCTGATATTAGATCTAGAATCTAGTGTTGTAAATCTAGAGCATGAAGCTAGATCGCTAGATCTATATCTAGGAAAAAGATTAATTGGAAGGACATATTTCTATTTCAATGCGCGCCTGCCTTCAGCTGCCAACAAAATGTTATAGGCCTACTATAGGCTAGTCTACAAAGGTAGTAACTAGATTTAGATCTAGATCTAAATATAGATCTAAATCTAATCTAGATCTAGATCTAGTGATACAATTTGGCTAGATCAGTAGATCTAGGCCTACACCACTCGTTTGTCTTTTTGTTATTGGTAACTGTTTTTAGCAGTGCTTAATGTACTATTATCAACTTTGCAAATCTTTTCTGTGGCAAATAAATAATTGTTGAGATATTTCACGAGTTCTCAATTGTCTATCACTCTATGCTATAGACTTGATGTTCAAAGCTATAAATTGCAGATTGCAGTTCTGTGAGATGGCAATAAGCCTGTGGTTATGTGCAATGAAAAGAGAGATTGTGTGGCATGCGTTTCTTCTGTAGCACTAGATCTAATATGTGTGAATTTCCTGTAATCTCTGAGACATTTTTGAGTCCAATTTTATGTATTGTATGTGACTTACCTAGGAAAACGTATGAGTCTATGTACTTCAGATTTTTTCTTTAAATTTTTTGGCTTGGTAGTTGTCTAGCTTAAAAACTAGAAATATCAAGGTTCAAATCATGGTGTTCCCTAAAAACATTTTTGAACATTTCAAAAATTATCCCTCTGTCTTACATACATTTTATTTTACCTTTGCTTTGCTTCGTGATTAGTGTAATACTCAGTGCTAGGAAACACTTGATATATAATTGAAAGATATGCATGTGTTATGAGACCAGTCAGAATGGCTTGTATTGAAAAAGCCTAAGACATTACTCACTGAGGTTTGCATTCGTGAAAGCTGGGTGGAGCTTAAAATTGGAGACACAGGGATTAAAGAGAAACCTCAAATTTATTGATACAGAGAAAGTGTTCAGCAACATCTGACTTATTCGGACTGGTTGCAAAAAATATCGTCACTGAAAGAATAAATAAGGGTTAAGAGTGAAAAAATTACATTGTTCAGTTTAGATCCATTGGTACATATTTCAACTCTCTAAAACTTTGGATTTAATCATCTTCTATTATAGAGATTTATCATCTTTTTTCCTCTATGTACACATAATTATCCATGGAAAAGAAAAATATGTTCTTTTGATTTTAAAATTGTCTTTTCTGTGCTTTTTTTTTTCATCATTCTTTTTATGTTCTTGCTAAAACTTCTGTTATAGTTGTAAAATTCACTGCTTTTAAACAATTTCCTGTTTTTATGATTTTACAACAAAGAAATTACCACCTTTAGAAGAATTCCTTTTCCATCAATCTCTGAAAAATGGCTTGATAGGTTCATATTTTGCATTACAGAATGAGGCTTTTTGCAGAGATAATTAGGCTTGAAGCATAGAAAATGAAATGGATCACTGCAAGACTTAAATGTTATGGGTAAGCCTGGATGTAATGGACTGAGAATTGTCGTGATTAGAGCATGCTCCTCCCTGCTGCAAAAAGTCTCCTTTTATGCTAACACTACTCTACATTTGGTTTCCCCAGACTTTGGATATGGACAGAAGTGGCCTGACCAAAATGAAAAAATCTGTCAAAGCTTTGTACAACACAGGCAATAGTAAGTTGGACATTGATTTTTTTTTTTTCTTCTACTTGTTTTCACCACTCTAGTCTAAAATTTTGCACATGTAATTGACATTACTGATTGCAGGATGTTAACAAAGTGCAATGTGATGATTAATCAATTTGTACCGTCTCCACCTTTCATCCTGTGTAAAGAGAGATGTTTGAAATCAAAGGCAAAGTTTTTTTTTTCATTTTGATTGAAGTTTTAATTTTGAAATATAAAAAAAAAAAAAACAAAAAAAAAAAAATGAGCTTGTATTGAAAGCTTCAAAGACACTGAAATTTACTTTTGGAAGATTGCAGGTGTTTTCTCCAAAGAAAGTTTTTACTTGGGTATTCTATTCATAAAACTCTCTCTTTATGGGTCATTTTGACCTCCTTATTTTGTCTTTTTACTGTTCAGATCATGTGACGAGTGATGCAATCCTTGCAGAGAATTTGGAGCGGCTGGGCAACATTTCTAAGATCAGGGATAACCAACCAGAAATTGGTAGGTGTTGGATTATCAATCATAATAAGTGTTGTAAACATGGGGAATAATCAACTCCAGTTTTTTTTTGTTTTTTTTTATGTAAAAGCAAATAGAGGGAGGGTGCTAAGCTTTATAAATGTGATCGTAGGATTTGCAGGTCATTCACTTCTTTTTATAGTCATAGGCTTATATATTGTTTTAAGCTAAAATATACGAAGGAGAAAGAATTTGCTTATGTGACATGTCAGTAATTGCTGAAGGTTAGATAAAAAATCGGTACTAGTGAAGTGTACGTCATATGAGCTAGATAGCACCACTGCTTTTGGGAAAAAAAAACAAATTTGGGGCAAGAGATTTTTTGAGTGACAATTTTTACACCGATCGTGTCACCATATTTAAGCTAACAATGTTGACATGTAAGCCATCATAGGATTTCAGGCAGATCTTGCCAATTACTTATTCAGCTAGAGTTGTTTAAAGCCAAAATATCCTCTTTTCCTACTCGTGAACCACTGCTCATATTGCCCTTATCGTCTTTCAAATTCATTTTCTTTTTTAATCTGCAAATGCTATACACTGAAGCATTTATTGTCATGTTTAAGATATGTATGCATTCTACATGTTGAAAAATTGAGGTGTGACTGATTTCTCTGGTGTCTTATATATTATACAATGTCAGACAGCTGGCTACCTGTTTAATAATGATTACAACTTCAACTATTTTAATAGGTTATGATTCCGATCGCTTATATTGAAAATTTGCCCCAATCCAATCTGACTCTGCTAGATAACATCCCCAGTATTATTTACGGTGAGATACAAAAGATAACAGTTAGATTTTATTTGATTTTCATCTTTCTCTGTTTACAATGGTGTCTCTCTTGTCACATTGCTATGTGAATGTGTTTTTATTCCCTAGGTGATGCATTCATGAAGTTTTCACATGTGACCAAAGAACTCTCCACCATGATGAAAATAATGGTAATTGTTTTCAACTTTTATTGGAAATGTTTTTTTCCTTTAACTTGAATGATGATGAACAATTGCCAAGATGAGGGCATTTATGACCTGACCATACATAATGAGCTTTTGGAGGCAGGCCTTTCTTAAATATGGTATTTTGTTACTGTTGAAAAACTTTTCAATGCCCTTTCAAATGGTGAAAGAACTGTTGCCATAGCAAATTCCTAAGCAAAAGTATGCCTGTTTTACTCACTAAAGGATTGCGTGCGTTACACGGGACAGGTTTGCGGTGCCCAGAGCCGAGCCCGTGAGGCACACGGGTTAACTATTATAATTTTTTTCCTCTGCTGCCATAGACTTGATCGGTAGGGAAATTACTCTACTCGCAAGAACAACCTCTTGGCTACTTTCTGTGAAAGTATCAAGATTACGTTTTTTTATCAAATTTTTTTCTAACTCCACTTTCAGGTTTTATCAAAACATTGTGCAGTTAATGTTTTTGAGTTGAGTTCAGGTCATAAAATTTGATTTCCCTGCTGTTTGCTATGCTTGAGAGTGAATCAGAAGAGGTTGTAGATTCAGATAAATACCCAGAATACCAACCAGAGCGATAAAAGTCTCAAAAACGATCTACTGTAGATCTAGATCAAGTATTGACAAGCTCAGATTCTGAAGCAGGCAGGTCCAAGTCTAGAACTAAATATATAGATCTAGGTCTAAAATTAACTTTATGGATTAACTTTATTATTTTGGTGAGTAAAGCTCTTAAACACTGTTTTACACTCTTTCTTTTCATTCCCTCAGTCAAACTTGAGCAAAAAATGAAGATAGAATAAGTTTTTTTTTATTCATATGCTTTATTTGCCTTAATTTACAGCTTAAAAAAAAAATTTGACACCCCAAAAAATGTTAAAATTAAAAAAATCACAAAGGAAAAAAAAACTGTTACTGCTATGCTTTTCAAACTCATTTCATTACAAAGATCAGTTGTTGTTTTACTACACGGATAAATCTCATATATATTGGTAAATTACAATGGCCATGGGAATTTTCGGGAAAAACCCTCAAAATTCTGGCGCCAGGTGTAACTCACTCTAAAAAGTTGCGGGCGCTAAGTGAGTTCAAGTTATCAAACAAGGTGGCTTTGATCCTCTATCTTATAAAGATGAGCAAGTTTCAAAGTTAAAAGTTAAAGAGTCCCCAATAACCAGGATTTGCCCTTACTTTTAGATTTAATTGTAATTTCAATGCTTTGTTCCCTTTGATTTGTTTTGGAATGGTCAAACTTTTGATAAGCTTATAACATTTTTTTTGACAAATCCAGCCCTAGTTGCTATTTCTTCTATACCTCATTTAGCCAGTAAACGACTCATTACATGAGGAGGGGTCACATATATGATTTTATATCAACCTAATGAATCAGACTTTGCAGTTTCTTTCTTGTTTTATTTCATTAGACTTAGCAGTATGTGTTAAATAATTTTGTTCCTACAGATGGATGGCCTTAACAACATGGTCCTCATTCGACTTGATTCTTTCCTCAAGAACGACTTGAAAGGAGCGAAAGGAGATTTGAAAAAGCCGTTTGATAAGGCCTGGAAAGATTATGACACAAAGTTGTACGTGTAGAGTTATATTATCTTTTACAATTATTTTTAGGTACTATTAGGAGGACATAAGATGACAAAACAGACAGGTACCAGCATATACAAGCTAAGACTTTAAAAAATGTTGTGTTTTAGGTACTGGTGAATCGAACATTTGGTGATTTTGAGTATGGATACCACCTGGTCCCTCACTGAATGTTCTTTTGTGTCTCAAATCAGAATGGCTGAAACCTAATAACTTCCTGTAAACAATGATTTTACACTTTCAAAAATCTTCTGGATATCCTAGATCTAAGATATATAGACACAGCTGAAAAAAATAATTGCACTTTTAAATTAAAATAGACCTAGAAAGGCTGATTTAGAATTTGACTGAGTTTTAGAAATAAATAAGGCTGGATGGAAAGATCAGCTGTTCCATGTCCAGATCTAGTCTCAGTTCACAAATTTGTCAACGTCAGTAGCACTAAAACTGACAAAGTTATTTGATACAACTGCATTACCCTTTAGTCTTAATTTAAAAAAAAAAGTTTATCACATAAGTGGTTTTCCCGAGAAAAAAAAAAAAAAAGGGAAGTTGCAGATGTACACTTAAGTGAAAGCTGGCAAATTGTTTTTCCTATATTACCATTAACGTTTATGAAAATGATTCAGATAAAAAAGAAACATTGTTTTTTAAAACTGATGTCAGTCACAACAGCTTCCATAAGCCTGCTCTGTATACATTTGAGGGTATTGAGCAAAATTATGCTTTGAGTTATATCTAAAATAAAACTCACTTAAAAGTTGGAATGGTGTTTGTAAAAGGCAAACATATTTACTTTCTCATGTGAAATGTTGTGTCTCTCTCTTTTGTCACTGCTAGCACAAAAACAGAGAAGGAGAAGAAGAAGCAGGCCCAGGAGGCAGGAATGGTGCGGGCAGAGATCTCTGGAGCAGAGGTGAGAGAATTGGCTGGTTTGTCTCAAACAATACACAGACTGTGTTTATAGCTCGTTGAGATTGTCCAGGGGAATGAGATTTGCTGCAGAGTAGCGCATCTTTCATAGACTCTCAACACTATCTATGTATATACCACAATAAGATTATGTAGGGCGTGAAGTCTATGGGCACTGTAGTGCATATTCCCTAGACTCAACATTTTCTATGTGGATATCACAATAAGATTATGTAGGCAGTGAAGTCTATGGGTACTTTAATTCATCTTTCTGAGACTCTCGACAATATGTGTTTATCAGAGTACATTAGGGTGGGAGTGAAGTCTATGGGCACAGAAGTAAAACTTTTTACAAATTACTTTCCCCTATATTTCTGCAAAGAAAGAAGTGCTGAAGGACTTAGTTGGAGCTTTGTTATAAATACATCAGACTTTTTAAGAAATTTGTATTACAGGGAGCGTTTTTCATAGTTCTGTACCTAAGACTGAATAAGTCATTGATATATTTTTCATTCTGGGTTTCTCAAAGTTATATACCTTAGAATGAATTCTTCACAATCATCTGCCTTGGACTGAATAAGATAGAAATGAAGAATAAAAAATGTTTAGTGGATGAGGAACATCAAATATTGGAACAGGGGATTGCACACGTGCAGGAGATCTATTTGTCTCCATATGGAACAGACCTTTTGAAAGTTTGAGCATCAGTTTAGAAAAAGCACACAGGAACGCCACAAAGGAAGATGTTTTGTGGCAGATAAAACTTTAGTAACTATATAGTTGTCATAACAATCAACTTTTTAAGTACCAAAGTGATCCATAACCTTTCTGAGAATCTTGTGATGTTTTAAACTTTTTAAAGTCAATGCTTGGTGCTCTTTAGGTATCGTAAATCAAGCTTCTCAATAGTTGAAAATCTTCTGTATAAGATGTCAGGGGTGGATACGTGGAACTTACAAATTTAAATGTATTGTTATTAAACAAACAATTGTTTTTTCAACCAACAAAAATGTTTTTGTTGATTTTGGAAGATGCCAGTTTTAAAGATACAAGTGGATTTGTGGAAAGTAAATAGCCAAATTTAGTGTTCATATTGTTGCTTATTTAATTCGGCTGTTTTATCATTTTATTTATTTTTTTTTTTTACAACCTAAGACATTATCTTACATTTGCAAATGTGAGAGGCTTAGTTTTATCTTTTGCTTGAATTGACAGATTTTTATCATCAACAGGAAAAACAGTAAAAATTATTGTTTATCTTTTTAGACCTTTTGTTGAAGAAGTTGAAAGCTACACCAGGCTTTCTCATGAAAATAGCTATTGTAAGAAACGTCGGCTCAAACAGCTAGAGCGTTTTCATTCTCATTTCTTTCATTTCTTTACATTTGTTTAGCTTGCTGAGGAGATGGAAAAAGAGAGGAAAATATTTCAGTTGCATATGTGTGAGGTGAGTCAACTGTTTCATATGATCTCAGCATTTCCAGAAGTGAAAAACCAGCCTTAAGTTGCCCACGCTGTTTATGCCTTATAGGTTTAACCACACTGCCACAAACAAATACATTCATTAGCACTACATGTTCACCACCTCTTTGTTCTCTCTTGAACAAAGTATATCTGCGCTACACAGCATGAAAATGTCATAGTTGCCATTTTAACAATCTGTTAAGGAGAACTAAGAGAGGTGATAAATTTATGTTATCACACATGGTGGTGGGGGCATAGTTTGAGCCTCAGGCTTTTTATTTCTTTTAGAGAAATGTAGATACTAGGGATTTGTGGCAGAATATAGATACTAGTGAATTGTGGAGGAGTATAGGCCCTATTGGCTTGTGGCGTTAGATCAAAGTGACATGTAAGCCATAGTGACTGGAGGAATGTAGGCCCTAGTGACTTAGTTTGGAATATAGATACTAGTGACTTGTGGAGGACTATAGGCCTTAGTGACTGGAGGAATGTATATACTAATGACTTGTGGAGGAATATGTAGATACTGGTGACTTGTGGAGGAATATGTCGATGCTGGTGACTTGTGGTGGAATATAGGCCCCAGTGACCGGAGGAATGTAGACACTGGTGACTTGTGGAAACATGTAGGTACTTGTGACGTGTGAAGGACTACAGGCCCTAGTGACTGGAGGAGAGAAGATACTGAGGACTTTTGAGGACTATTGGCCCTAGTCACTGGAAGACTGTAGATATTGGTGACTTGTGGAGGACTATAGGCCCTAGAGACAGGAAGAATGTAGATACTGATGACTTGTGGAGGACTATAGGCCCTAGTGACTGGAGGAATGTAGATACTTGTGACTTGTATGGGAATGTAGACACTAGTGACAAGGTGAAATACATATATACTAGTGACTTGTGGAGGAATATAGATGCTGGTGCGTTGTGGGGATGTTGAGGCCCTGTTGACTTTTGGAGATAGATCCTATTCAATTGTGGAAATATATAGGCCCTAGTGACTTGTCATGAACAAAGATACTATTGACTTGTAGAAATATATGTGGGCTAGTAAATTTTAGATTTTATAAAGAAACAAAAGGTCTTACTAAAACCATCCTGTACGAAACATGCAAGGGGTCTAGAAAGAGGAAGGCATGAAAGGACATCAACAAAGAGTGGATTTCACAGACTTCTAGAGAGCCACCAAGAACAGAGAGAGTTGGAGATAGACTGACAAAAGACCCTAAGTGGTATCCTAAAACCCTCCCCTGGATCTGAGGATAGGATAGGTGAAAAATCTCAAGGAAGATACAAGCAATCAAAGTAGGAATTCTAATAGAGGAAAACGAGGTATATTTTGATTGCAGGCAGCTATACCTTGATATGAATATCAAGCTGCAACTGAAAATCTTGTGGTGGCACATACGTGCATGATCCATTGTCACAAATTGAATCATTGTCATCAATTGTAAAACAGGATATAAAGAAAATTATTTGAAAACATTGATTAATTAATTAATTTTTTATTTTGTGCATATTCCAAATGTTGGTCACTGAGCAATCTGCAAAGCTTTTTTTAAAAATATCTATTCTCTTTCATTTATTTTTCTTTCTATCTCTTTTGGGCCATTTCATATAGGTGGGTCATGTTTGAGATTTAAAAATGCAGGACAAAGCCATGAAAAAATAAATTCTTGTTTTCTTTTTTGCAT
>BLXT01001094.1:110185-125627 GCA_019648995.1 Plakobranchus ocellatus
CCCAAAAAAAAAGCCATCAATAATTTGTTCTTGGATAAGAATGAAATAAAATCCTCTTCATCTGAGTTAGTTGATTTTTTTTTTTGTAATGGTGAAATGGTGTAGTTAAAACCCATAAACCCTTCTCCCCTATCAACCTTTCACACTCACACTATACGCAATGTTTGCTTTTGGTTTTGGCAGGCGCCTGTGAACAACTCGAGTCATGCAGGCTACAGCCTCCACCAGCTGTCCGGCAATAAGTCTCATGGGTGTGAGAAGGTTGGCTATCTCTCCAAAAAATCTGAGGGCCTAGTGAGAAAAGTCTGGCAGCAGCGCAAGTGTGAGATCCGAGACGGAGCTATGTACATTAGTCATCAGGATGTGGGTGGAACTTTTTTTATTTGTGTCTTTAGTGGTGATAACAATAGGCATATCTGTTTTGATTTGTCTAACACAATTCTATATTGAATGATTATGTCAATAGCTAAATATTTACAGTCAGTCTTCTTTGAAGTAGATCTTATACTGATGGATTATTTTGAGCTAATGATGCTTTATGTTGAAGAATGATTAATTGATTATTTTAATGAATTATGCAAAGGAGAAGTAAATATAAGGATAGGCTGATGATGTTTTTAATTTTCTAAGGACTTGGACTTAACAGTTATCCGCTGTATAATGTCTAGGTTTACTTGTTAGCATAAAACAGTTTCAGACGTTATGACCTGGGTATGTATCCAATGTCATGATATGAAAAGAGCAACATGAATTTCTCAGATAAGATCACCTAGTCATAAATATTAGCATATAGATGCTTATTTTTTAATCAATATAGTCACATCAGCTTCTAGCTTAGGCAATCTTGACAATGTTGGATATAATCTTATAATTATGTCAGAGCTTTTCTAGGTGCATTGGTTATATTTCTGCATATTCATATGTGCGAAACTTCATTTTGTGAAAACATTGAGCATATTTTATCATAAAAGTATCCTATCACACTTTCCCTTTGTAGTCCTCCCAAACAGCACTACAATGTGCAGAGCAGACCTCATGCCAAAGCTAACAGAGATTCTCCCAAAGGTTAGGGAAGAATCAGGTTGTAAAAAGATGATAATAAAGACTCCTGTGCCTATGCTTATTATATTTGTTCCCACTGCATAATGTCTTATTTTGTGATGTCTAGATATACGTGAAACAATGAGTCTTATCTATGCTTTCATATCCTGGGGTCTCACTTATGTTGCCAAAGGTCTCAGATCTGTATTAACATAAAATAATTGGACCATTTAGTCTCTAAATATTTTGTGGATTATAATAAAACACCAGAGTATGATTAGCACTCTGTTTAAGCCAAAACTGATCCCTAACTTCAAGTCATATCAGATATGAAGAAGGCCTATTGACCAAATCAGGATGTCATTTGACTCTGTCACAGTAAGGTGGTTCAACAGTTGATAGTTTTTAATTTTCTGTTCATTGTTAATATGCATTTTCCTTTCAGGGGAGTAATCCTGTGAAGTGGAATTTGTTGTGTTGAGTCCTCTGTTTATTGCTGTGATTGCTGTGATTTATACATCTTCCCTCTCATGAATTTTGTGTTTTTGCCGTTTTTCAGGAGAGTAAAGACCCAGTGAAGTTGAACTTGCTCACATGTCAGGTTAAGGTGAGTCCAAAAGGGATCCACCCTGAGATTTGTGGGGACTTTTCTGTTATGGTTTTGAGCTGTGCCACTGCTGCTCTGGCCTTATGGTGGGCCTGAAAGCCTGAGATCACTTTGTTGTAGACTGACTGTATACAAAAACCAAACCTACACAGCCCATCGATTGCTCTGGGCCCCTCTAAGGTAAGGGATTGGACATTGGATTGTACTGAGATAAAGTTTTGCAGATTTAAGGACAGCACATGGACAGGATCCATGAATACTGCCAAATGAGGAAAGACCGGAAAGAATTGCTCAAACTGAGAATCTTGAGTCAAGCTGTAATGGAGGCAGTATGCTGGCACACTGGTTCAATGTAACCAACATTGCATAGAAACAGTCTCCAGTACTACATGTTTTCATTATATATATAAATATATATATATATATATATATATATACATATATATATATTTACACACTTTTGTCTTGATTTGTTTTCATAATGAAGAAAATTAAAAAAATAATCTACATTGCATTTTTTACCCAGTTTTGCTTTTGCACTGGTTTTCTATAGATAGGAAAATCATTATTCTCTTATACTTAATATTGTCATTACTATTATTTTTATTTTCATTGCTATTGTTATTTTTATTACTTCATTATTATTGTTCTTGTTGGTGCCTCTGCGGAAGATGATAATGATGATGAAAACTCTTATACTCATTGTTTAATAAACCTGAAAGACTGGCTTTTGTTTCTGTCTCCCCACAGCTTATCCCAGATGAGACGGGCAAGCACTGTTTTGATCTCGTATCCTCATTAAGTAAGTTTTTCCTGCAAAAAAAAAAACCTCTGTCATAGATCTTTGCAAGTACATGAAGTGTACGTTATTGATCCTTGGTAAATCAAATGAAATTCACTAGTGATGTGAAGTATTTGCAGACAGCCAACATAATTATTTAGCCAGATAAATCCAATTTTGCGACAAGTGAACTTAAGCTGTGATTTCAAATGATAAGAATTAAAAGGATAATATTGCAATCCTTTCTTTCTGTTGGTCTTGATCTGTTACATTTGAATGTCACATTCTTTCAGGTTTTCATTGAGTAATCAGATATCAAAATGTACATTTTTTTTCCTGTGCATCATATTGAACAAATCATAGCTGCATTCCTTTCTTTTTATAGGCTTTTTTCCCCCCGAAATAAAACAATTTACAATATTTCTGCTTTGACCAAAGATGAAAGAATGCATGCTGATGTTTCTTCATCTTAAGTTTTTTGAATAATTATAATCTTTGTGATTGTATTCTAAGATAGAAGTTCAAAGCCTGTTTGTGATTTTTATCCTACCTGCAATGAGCACCTTATTTTTAAAATTATTTTGTGAAATATTACTATTCACTCAGATTTTATTGTGTTATTCTGGATTTTTTTTTTCCAGATAACCGTACCTACCACTTCCAGCTGAAGGAAAGCAAAGAAATGGAAGAGTAAGCAATTTAATGTGATGATCTAGATGATCTTGTTTGGCCAGTCTCTTTCTTTGTCTTCTGAGCATTCATGTCTTAAGGCCAGTTCTACTGATTCAAAAGTTGCATCTGAACTTTTTTTGAGAGTAATGAAGTATATGGATGGCAGGTGTGTCAAACGTCTGAAGTCTCTACTCTCAAAGAAGACACTCAGGGTTTGAGATGCCTGCCATTGATGATTGTCCAGCTTTTTGTTTTTCCTTCTTTGATGTGTTTTGTTTTATAAAAACAAAAATACCATATCTTGACTCAGAACCAACATAGATATGTCTAGTTTTAACTATGACAAACCTCATAAAAAGGAAATTCAGGCTGTTTCAGTAGTTTGAAATGTTCAAAATCCAACTTTTTACTCACTCGGTCAGGCCTCTGGATATATTATCTATATTCAGTTGAGATAAACCTGGACAATTGAAGCTTTTGTAATCAAACAAATCACCGTGCCATTGCACTGAAGGCGTGTGGAAAACTGAGGTCCTGCTTGTATATATTTTATCAGTTTTATTGTGAGGACCTTTTGCTTAACTGGGCTTCCACAGGACTTTTAACCACTATGATTTTTTATGATACCTACAATTTTAGAGCTTCCTTATGAAAATACAATTGTAATAATGCATTTTGGAATTTTTGAATGATGTACCATCATCTAAAGGCAAAGCTGTATCATACCCAGATCATAATTTAAAGCAACTCAGATGCATCTTTTTTCCTCTGTCCCATTGTCAATGTACTGTAGGGCAGAGAAGGAGTGGGGGTTATCTTGTATCATCACAGTTTGTAATGTAAATCTTTTCACTTTTGATAAAATGATTGTTGACAAACTGTAGGACAATATTCAAAATAGTGTTTTTCTTTATGGCAACTCAGTGGGATTCTTGATTTTAGCTAAGAAAATTGTAAATGCTTCACATAATATATTTTAAATTTGCTGGCAGGAAAATGAAATTTAATTATTCATTAATTTGTAGCTTTAAAAATGTTGGTACGATTTTTCTTTTGTAAGATTTCTGTTACTTAATATCATTAGCCTTATTGCTATTATTATTTATATCATCATTGTATCAATATCATTATCAGCAGTAGCATCTTTTTTGTTATTGATATCATCATTATTATTATTATTATCATCATTATAACCATCATCATCACCATTATTATATATGAAGGTTTGCCAAAATGTGGGCTGTCATCATAGTTATGTGCGAAATATTTTCTGCAAGCCCTATTTGAAAAAATTGAACTCATCAATATATATTTTTTTATTATGTGAGTGTTATGGCATACAAAGTACTGCTTTATGTTTAAAAAATCAATTTTGGATGCATCTTTGCTGTCTAAATTAATCAAATAAGTTTCAAACATAACTATGATGACAAAATCACCAAAAAAAGTCGTCATCCATCAACGATTAAGCTCATTCACCACCAAGTGAAGAGACACAGACCAATTTACCAATTTTTTTTTACATGGATCTACTCCTGTTATCAGATTCTGCATGAATATTATATCACTGATACTCAATTGGGCTTTTTCATTTTGTAAATGGAGATTCTTTTTGTTCAAAATGCAGTAAAAACCGTGACACAATTTTGGGGTCCACCTTTTGGCAATTGCTCATATATATTATTATTATTAATATTATTTTTATTAATATTATTTTTATTATTATTATTATTATTATTATTATTATTATTATTATTATTATTATTATTATTATTATTATTTGTATTTTTATTGTCAAACAGAAATGTCACTACTTAGTTTATTGCTCTACACCCTGCTCAACTTTCACCCCCTTCAGGTGGATTTCAGTTCTCAACAATGCTAAGGAACAGATTCTCATGCAGGCTTTCAAGGACAACTCAAGCTCACCAGGCCTGAACCAGAATGTACGAGAACTCACATCCTCCATCATGGATCGAATACGAAGAATGCCTGGTAACAAAAAGTGCTGTGATTGTGATGCCCCAGGTAATTCTGTTTTTGTTCATGTAAAATCTAATTGTCTAAAGACGACTCTTAATGAGTGTTTCTTTTCTAAAATTCTTGATTACAAATATATTTTAACCCTCTGGCATGTAGGTTGGCTTTAAACAGTGTATGGTTAAAATGGTTGAATATATATATATATATATATATATATATGTATATATATACATATGGTGTGTTTCACAAACATGTCTGATAGCAGATGCTAATTTCTATGTCAATTTTTGATTAACTAAACAAAATAATTACTTTTTTTTGGTTGATGACAATGTAATTAAACAACTCTAACAAGAAAATGCTGTTTTGTTCTTTCTTTAGGTAAAAAAAAAAAAAAAAGTTGTGCGAGCCTCTGAAAAATGACACACATTATATCCCATTTTTTATATACATGCATTCGGGAAGTCTCTCTGCTCTAAAATTGGGAAAATAGGTCAGTTTGGCTCTTTCAACACATTGTTCGAGTTTTTTGTTAAGTTTTGAACATAATTGGGGAGTTCCAATGTTTACCGATGACCCACATGAGGGACGGGAAATCTCCTATGACATCAGTGTCTTGTGTGTCGTCACAAAGCATAAATTATAAGCTTTCCATATAAGCACTTAAAATTGGTTTCTGCCAAATCTTTTTTGTGTGAAACTCAAATGGGGTTCTACCTTTCGGAACATACCAATGTTTTGTGATAATTTTATGATTTTTAACTTTTGGAGCCATAAAATGCGTGCGCACACGTAGTGTGATGCTTCCGTTGTATGTACGTTCTTTCACTTTCGGTTACCTGTCCTGGTCATACAAAAGTATTCAGTCAATCTTTTTTGTGTGCAAGTATAATGTATCTGCATCGTTGATTTCACAGTACAGAACTTCCCAAACATCGCTTTAAAGTATGTTTAGCCTCAATATTGTCTTATGTGTCGCCAGGTGTACGCATTAAAATTTCGCAATCGCAGTGTAGATCTAGACTTTCGGAGATCGCAAAACACTATCCGTCACGCGCTTTCACCTCATTTACGCCTATGAAATAAGTAATTGAAGGTCGTTTAACATATATCCAACAGTTATTGTGTGAAAACACTTTAGCAATCATACATAAAGCGATATATTTTGGCGGTTTGTGGACAAGTAGGCCTCAACGAGTGTGACTGCATATCCGACACACTGGCACACAAAAAAGTGCGTAGTTTTGCATATCAGGAAAACTGACACGCGATGTGAGATACTCCATTTACACAAACACATTATCGAAAAATGATTTTATTGCTTTTAATTGCTTTTTTTTGAAACCATATGTACTCAAAGAATGAAGGAGTATTGCGGAAAATGTTCATTTAAAAAAGCCTATCTTGGATGAAAAGTAAGGTACATTCCTTTTACTGTAACTTTAAAAACAAAGCTCACTAGGTCAAGAGAGTTTTAAATTTGAATTCAAAAATAAATTTTCTTTTGTTGGATAAGTAATATATGTATATTTGTTGAAGTTGAAAACTTTATGTTTTTGGAACATTCTGATTTTATGTTCGTGGAACATGCCATATACCAAAGGAGACAAATGTTGCAATGTATCAAGTAAAATATGTTTTATGTCCCTTGACTTCAAGTTTTATTTCACTTGTTGATGATTTTTTTTCTCGCTTAAGAAAATAACTGTTTTAATCACAAGATGAAAGGGTATGGCTGCTTTTCCCTTCCTTAAAGTTTTACTAAAATAAAATTTTAAAATTCGAAATCTTGGCTCCAAATCAACTTATTTTCATCATTGCAAAGTTAAGGAGATATTTTCAGGCTATTTTAATGACTAAAAATGTGTTGCAACCCCTATCACAGCCATAAATTGAGTAGCATTGCAAATGTACATGAATGAATTTCAATCTAATTTCTGAAGTTGGCTTAGTAAAATTTACCAGTGGTTTAGGTTCAGAAAGGCTCTGTCTATCTGTCTCTCATGTGTGTAGAAAGTTATGCAAGTCACAAGTGAACAATTTTTGTAGCCTTTGGATTTAGATTTTTCATGTCAATTCAGTTGTGTAGATCCACAACTTGACTCATTATTGTGAGACTGCTTCACATATCATGAAAGTCAGTGGGCGCTTTGTCAATGGAAGAAAGAAATAAACTGTTCTAGGGAAAAGTAAACCTTCAAGGTTTCTTTTCATTTTTTACATCTGTGTAAGGAGAGGGAGAGTCTGAATTGTTTTATCAGGCCCATATCATGTTAACATAATGGCCTATCACTCTCTTTTTGTTTATTGCTGTAGTTTTGGAAAAATGAAAAATTTCTTTGGTAAATCCTCATATTTAGAAGAGAAAATTAAAGCTTCAAAATCTGATTTACTCTCTTACTACGTAAACAATTTAATATCAAAATGGATCTAATTAGTTTTGGCCTGTGTATGAGGAAGGCCTCTTTGTTGGCAATGTGACATCTAGTAGGATTCGTAGAGGTAGAAAGTCACACTCATCAGGAAAGTCTCCAAGCTATGTAACCTTTTATATCAAGTTCAAATTTCATTTATTAACAATGTTTGTAGCAATGTGATTGTTTGTGTTCTGAATCTATTCAAGATGTGTAAAAAAATGCAGCAAAGTATGCGTTTTCAGTGGTGGTCCGTCAGACATGTCTATGAATCTTACAAATACTGGTGATTGAATATCTGCCATGTGCTAATATATATACTGAAATCACACATCTGTTGGTGGTACTTTGAGGCTGATGTGTTCCCTCAACTTCAGCTCAGTGTAGCTCCAGGTCTCAAGTATTCTGGCATGTCAGTTAAAATATGAAATTTATTTTATTTTAATAAAACCTTTTTTTTTTTTTTTTTGAGTTTTGCTCGCAATGTTGATCCCCTTATCTAGATGTGATTTTGCATCTGGATTTTTAGAAGACATTTTAACATTTCATGGATTTTATATGTACCTAAATCAAACGTGGTTTTTCTTGTGTTGGTCTTAGAACCAGAGTGGCTGTCCCTTAACCTCGGTGTGATGGTGTGTCTCGAATGTTGCGGGACCCATCGGGAGCTTGGTGTTCACCCCTTATCTAGATGTGATTTTGCATCTGGATTTTTAGAAGACGTTTTAACATTTCATGGATTTTACATGTACCTAAATCAAACGTGGTTTTTCTTGTGTTGGTCTTAGAACCAGAGTGGCTGTCCCTTAACCTCGGTGTGATGGTGTGTCTCGAATGTTGCGGCACCCATCGGGAGCTTGGTGTTCACATCTCCAGGACCCAGAGTACTGTCATAGATGAGCTGGGCACATCACAGCTCATGGTGAGTACAATATGTATATGACCAATTGCCAAATTATTTCACTTTTTTCCCCATCATAAAATGAATAAAAGAACCAGCAACTGCTAACGTGAAAAGTGCAAGTAAGTGCCAGTGAGGAATAATCCATGTTTAGTTAGATCCGGGTAAAAATAGTATGTCTGTGTCTCTTTACTATGTGGGGAATGAGCTTAAAATATTGGTGGGTGAACACTTCTTAGTAACTTTGTAATCATAGTTATGCTCAAAAGTTGTTTGGTTAGTTTGCCTAGATACAATGTACAAAAAATGATTTTTAAGTAATAAAGCTTTACTTTTTACTCCATTGATGAGTTAACTTAGCTCAAAAAGAACTAGTGTAAAATCTTTTGAACAAAACCCAAGTTTTGGAAAACCCTCATTTACACTTATTTAAATATCTGTGCATATAAACTCTTCCATTTTTTTATATGTATCTGTTCAGGTTTTTTTTTTTTTTTTTTTTTTTTTTTTTTTTTTTTTTTTTTTTTTTTTTTTTAAACATTTTTACACTGTTTGTGTTTCAGCTTGCCAGAGTTATTGGTAACGATGCATTTAATGATATAATGGAGGCAACTCTGGATCCCAATGTCACAACACACAGTATCAAACCCAAACCTTCTAGTAACATGTAAGTAGTTCTGTTTTGTCTGTTTCTCTCTCTTTCTCCTCGTTCTCTCTCTCTTTATCTCGCTGCATGCAGGTTATATTCCATTTCAAAATGCCTTGTGCCATGGCAGGGACTGAAACCCTGAGATCATAAAAGTAGTGTTTTTTCTTTTATAATGACTTCTAGGCCTTACCAGAAAGTGTGTTCATGAGCGAGACAGACAAACATGTTTGGTGTGCTCTGTGATGGCCGAGTAAACTTTTTCCAAACAGGAATGATAAAGTCAAAAATACCATTTCTATTTCGATTGCTGCGCATATGCAAGAATTTCTTTTCTTACTTACTTCTCTCACAAGCCTTACTCACTCTCTGCTATTACTCTCCATTCTAGAACTTTCTTTAAGACTGCCTTGCACTAATTGCAATATTTACATTGTGCATGTGATTTGTTTTATATCTCAATGTTATATACTTCTTTTGGATGAAAGATTTTAAAGCTTGAGGGCATTGGTGGTCTGATGGCTAGTAAACCCATCTTCAGATCCGCATGGACCTTACTGATAATAGGAATTAGCTTGAGCCCTTACCAATTTACTGGCTTGATGAGGGCCTCAAAGCTCCTGAAAGATCTTCATGCTTGTGTAGTAAAAGATCATCTAATTTGTGTGAGTGAAAGATCACCGTGTTTGTGTATGTGAGAGATCATTAGACTTGTGTGAATGAAAAATCATCATGCTTGTGTGACTGAAAAAAATCAAACGTCGCGGAAAAATGATGCTTATGTGATTAAAAATTCCATGCTCTTGTGACATTGCAGGAATGAGAGGCGAGAGTTTATCAAAGCCAAGTATGAGAAACACAAGTTTGCCATCATGACATGTTGCGATCCTGAGGAACTCAAGCAAGATCTCAAACAGGCTACTCAGATGAAAGATGTCCTAGCGCTGCTACAAGTCTATGCCGAGGGTCAGGATCTGTCAACACCTCTTCCTGACATGGTGGGTCTCTCTCTCTCTCTCACTCTCTCTCTCCCTTTTTCCCTACCACTCGCCAGCAATATTCTTGCTGAGCAATATTGCGTTTTTTACATGTTGAACTTTATCAGTTCCGATCTTTTGGATATTTTACCAATTAGATGTTTTAAGAAAAATGAGTTACGCCCTCTAGATTCTTAAAATGCCATTGAATTAAAAATTGAAATGTCGAACATTTTCAAGAAATTAGAATTTTGTGGTCTAAATTAGGAAGACATTCATAGCTATACCTAAAATCAATAAATTTTGGAAATTCGAAGAAGAATACCATTACAATATTTCTAGCCAAAATCTGCTGTGAGTACTAAGGACTCCAATTTATTCTTTTTAACATGCTAAAATCTCAAACAAACTAGCTAGTAATTGATATCCAAATCATCACAAGATTCCGAAAAAAAAATGAAAAAAAAAGTCCTTATTAGACTTTCTTTTCTTAAAAAATAGTAAGATGCGTTTGCAAAATAGCACATGACAAGGGGTTTCTTTTTAGTCTTAAGACTTACCAATTGAATTCGATTTAAATCCGATAGAGCTGTCGTGAGAGCATTAATGCATCTTGACCCAACGATTTTTTCATCTATCTAGATTTGTATTTTATAATCTTAGATGCTAAACATTGCGTAATTCTGCTACAACTTTGTTCCCAGGAAAATGGCGAAACTGCTTTACATTTGGCTATACAAGAGGATGATGGCACCTCCCTACCTTTGATTGACTTTTTAATACAGAATACTCCTGTGTAAGTATGGCAGTTAAAATATAATACAATGTCTTGTGTCTTTTTTGGGACAGTTTTGTTTCATTATAGTTTGAAGTGTAAGGAGAGATTTGTAGATTCTGTATCAAGCAGTCTAAAATTTTGCAGCCTCATAAAGAAATCTTTAAATCCTTGAGTTTTATTGAATAAGAAAAAAAAAGTTATTGAATTAAATACTCAGAAGGCTGTTCTCCTTAGAAATCTCAACCTTGCTTGATTTCACCAGCAATATAATTCTAATCATATCAAGTTTATGGTCATTGAATTGTTGAAGTGCTAGCTTTTGCAAAAATGTACTGCTTTTTAAAATTAGAGTATATTTCCTTTATCTGGTTTCACTTTTGTTGTGTCGGTGCAATATTGTGGCTCTGGACTTAAAGCTTCCTAGACATTTAGGATACTTCTGGGCTGATAGCCTGTTTAATATTAAACTCAACTTATGGAGATACTTTTATACATGCTGTGGTTTCCTAAAAGAAAAAGCCCTGCATCTGTAAGTTTTGTGTACAATTATAGAAAGTTCTCTTCAAGGTGCAACTATCCCAATACTCTTTTTATAATCTATTTCAGAACTCTACAAACATTTCTCTCTTTACCTTTACCTTTGCCTTGGCATGGTCCATCCACTGCCAGGGCTGCCGTCTGCAGATTTCCTCCAGAGTTGCGCTTCTGCTTTTCTCTACCATGTTATGCCCTATTGAATCCTATCATCCTGTTACTGATCATTGTCCGGTTCTGAACCCAGCTCTGGGTGGCTACCCTTTGCACTTTGTGGTCCACTTGTTATCTTTACAGTTTGTTATAAGTGTAGCATATTGCCATTCTCTCTGGCCAATTTTTTAATCTGGAATTGCTGGACGCCAAGACCTGCAGGGGGCATCATCTTAATTCCCTAGTTGTGTCCATCCAATGGATTGCTGGAAGAAATGCAATTTGCTGCATTGGTTATCCTGGCAGCATGTCATGACACTTTTTTTCTTAAGGAAAATTGAACAAAAAATTACAGAAAGGGACACATCAGAGGCAAAGCTGAAAGATCTTCTTATTTAGGTGTGCCATCCAGAGAAGACATTGTTGATCATGTTCCTGCTCTCAAACCTATTCTTAGTTAACCTTAAGTTTTGCTTGCTACCAGTACCTATTGCCTGTCAAAGTTATTCTCTGTCTAACTGTACTATGTTTGCCTTCAATCTTTTCTGTGATTGCTAAATGTTGTAAACCTATTGGTCCCAAAAGTTGTTGTTGCCTCTATCTTTTGGTTTTAATTGATGATCACTCAAGATTAGCTTCTTTCACTACTAATTCATTGGATTTGTATTTCCACCCATTATACCCTCATCATTCCTCTAATAAGCTGATCCAATTTTTTTCTGTTTCTTTTCTACCATTTGCTAGAACTGACCATACACATGTTTTTCATCACCCTTAGTTTGATATCGATTTTATTTATTTTTTTTTTTTAAATGTGTCTTTGATTATAGCTATTCTTTCACTTATTTTACTGGAGTGACTACCTTCTGACGTCAGGTAGCGACGATATTTGAATTTTGTAACTGGAAGGTCAAGGGAAGTTAAAATGTATACTTATGCTGCTTGATATATTTCATTCGTTGCCTCTTTTGCTGTGTACTTGATGCTTTATCCTATTCTTTTTGTCATACATTACCTAGAGCCATAATCGTGGCCGATTGTATGTTACTGACAATTATCATTTCTCTTGTGCTAGATATTGGTCGTTAAAACAGTAAAAAAATTTTTAACTCAAAGCCTAAGCAATGAAAAATTGTTTTTTTTACGTGATCTCTTCATCTGATGACTTTTGGAGTTTTTCATGTTTCTTTCCATCTTATTTGCAGAGGTAGCTTAGACCGTAAAACTTGCAGTGGTGACACGGCCCTTCACATGTGTGCTCAACTGAACCGCACGGAATGTATGAAACTCTTACTGCGGACACGGCCAGATTTGTGTACTGTAGAAAACAATGCTGGCCAGACAGCACTGGACGTGGCCCGCAGTTACAGTCACCAGACATGCGTAGAGCTGGTCAGTAGCATTCTTTGAACAATTTTAGATCCTCTGTAACCTTTTCTCATAACCTCACATGCAAATGGTGAAAGTGTGTTGACAGCATTTTTAGCTGTGTAGTCTTGCTATCACACAGGGTTTTTATGAAAAAAAAATGTGTATCTATATAATTTTAGTTATGTTTGCTTTATAAAAAGTAAAGTAAAGTGGGTCCCATGCTTAGTCTAAGCGTCGGGGAACCAGGAGTAGGGTCCTGATTGTTCTTGGCATACGGCATTTTGAGGTAGTTTGCCATTGCTTTCCTCGCCGCCTTTACTTTCGCCGGATCTTCAGAGATCTAGCTACCCATTTAGTGCTGGGTGGACACAGAGGAGCAATGAAAATCTGACTTGGCCCGGACTGGGAATCGAACCCCGGACCTCTTGGATAGTAGCCAACTGCCCTACCAGATGAGCCACCGCTTTATACTGTCCCTAAATGTACAGCTATTTAGATGTCAGGTGATTTTTTTACCGTTAACGAACAATATAATGGTGAAAAAGTTGCATATTGTAATGAGAGAAAGAATTTTCACAACATGCGATTTGATCAGGTTAAGTCTCTTTCAAATGTTTTATAGGGAGAGCTGGTTTTGTGTTTTGTTTGCTGGTTAGACTGGTACCACTTGATCCTTAAATACACTCAGTCCTTATTGGACAAAGATTTTTATTACAAGCCTTCTTGCTTGAAAAATCATAAAAACTTAGCTTGAATGCCTTTTTTGGCTGGGAGATGAACAGGATTTACTGTCTGTAAATTCAATTGTATTGAGCCATAATTAAGACTGCCCTGATTAGATGATGAAATAGCTAAGAAGAAATAAAGTTGTTCACCACCACAATCAGTTACGCTTTGATATTTTAGAAAATAGTTTTTAACTTTGATAGGCTGGCAGATTTTTCAGGCATAAATTACATTTTTCTCTGCTGCATTTTAAAACATATATGTCTAGAGGCCAGCCTAAATGCATTCTTAACATTCTAAATTAATTGTTTAGCTTTGCACTGAAGTCTAAGAGCTCTCTTAGGATAAAAAAAATGGATAGAGATTGGTTGATACTTTGCCAGGATTTAAACATTGAATTTTGAAAAAAAACGCATTTAAAAGAAGCGTACAACTGTTTTAAAAATCTTTTATCTACAAAGTGTCATTTGTAACATTTTGATTATTGAGCCTTGTCTCTGGACATATCGATGATTCAATTTTGTGATTGCATCAGATTGAGTAAATTTGTGTTACTTGTATTTCACCTAAAGCTGACAGCAGCCCTGTCTGGGAAGAAAGATTTGTTTTTCCATATCAACATCGACTGGGACTTGAATGATGTGAGTTGTTTTTCCCTTAAAATTTACAGCCTTTAAAAAAGAAAAAAGGAAGTTCTTTCTAAACATTGTAATTTACATTTAAATTGAAAAGAACAACTAGGATTTAAAATTTCCTTTTTGTAAACACTGTTACTGAACAGCAAGTCCCTTTAGTTAACAACCTGAAGTGAATAATCATTTGTCTTTTGTAAAGACCATAATTGATTAGCAATTTGCTTTTTATGAGAAAAGACTCAAACTGACTTACAATTTCGTTTTTGTAAAGACCCAAACTGTATAACAATTTGCTTTTTGTAAAGACTAGAATCAAATAGTAATTTGCTCTTTGTAAAGACCCAAACTGAATAACAATTTTCTTTTCGTAAAGACCATTTGATAGGAAAAACCTCACAATGAATTGAGTATGTTATCTTGTGGAAACCTTGCGATTCTTGCACTGATATTCTTTTGCTCTCACTGTGCACAGGATGAGCGGTACTATGATATGGACTACAGTGATGATGATTTGGATGTAAGTTTGTTAAGAACTAGAAACAGAGAAAGTTTAATGACTAAACTATTGAGAGAATTTTTTTGTTATGTGTTTTGGGGATTATAATTTGGAATTTCATGAAATGTTATTGAGCAAATTTTAGATATCATGAAAAGGAAATGAGTTATCCCCCTTATGAGGGTGAACACTCTTAGTCACTAGATTTCAACAGGAGGATCAAGCTTAATGTCAATGCTTGTGAGAGTCGATAGTACAACTTTGCAGTAGCCAAATGAAGCGTTTTACCCCTCAAAGATCTGCCATTGACTATACTGCCCTTGATTTGATAACTGCAGAACACAAATGACATGTAAGGGCTATTCCAAGTGGACCTTCTTTTTTGCATAATGGGTACAGAAAGGACTTTGGTTCTTATAGTTGATAAATTTTTAATCTTCATTTTTTTCTCCCTTTTTCCTCCTTGTCTTTTCCTGCCATGTCCCTCCTCCTGCACCTTTTCCCCTCTTTTTCCCCATATAGAACTAAATGGCAATAATTATAAACTGTCACTGCTCTGTTCCAGCACACGCCAGAGAAACCCAAGACCAGATCCCGTCCATCAAGCTTGATTGGTGTCCCAGAGGTGCTAGCGGTCATTAACAAGGACAAAGATACAGGACTGTTGTGTCCTGGGCCCAAGCCAAAGAGTTCCAGTGAGTGTGTGTGTGTGTATGTGTTGCTAGAG
>BLXT01001094.1:151243-168116 GCA_019648995.1 Plakobranchus ocellatus
GATACACTGACCGCCGTCAAAGATAGAGATTTGTGGAGAGACATGATCGCCAACGCTTACAAGCAAGGCACTTGATGATGATGAATGCTGTGCTTAACATTGTAAATAAAAGATGGAGATAATCCATCACACTTATTTGCAAGTTTGGATTTTTTTTTTCTTTTTTGTCATTGTGTAGAGTAGAAAAGCAAGAAAACTCAACATATTCTTCTTTCTTTTTTGTGAAGTAGAAAAACAAGAAAATTCAACATGTTCTAATTTGTCTCAGAACAGAGATTCAATTACAGCATAACCTATAAGGATACCACATATAATATATAGACTTTTGGCCGCACAGATTTTATTTGAAGCCCAGTGCCTAAGCAAAATATAGATAGATTATAGAGAGATAGAAAAAACTTTTGAGTAACAAAATACACTACAGCGGACAATTTTGTCTCCTGTGTGCTTCTTTAAGGGGGGTGCTACAGTAAGAGGGTAAATTCCTTGTTCTTCAATTTATGAAAATAATCAATGCATAAACAATTAACCTATGTCATAATTCGAAGAAAAAAAGTGTTCTTACATAAATTTATTCATCGGTTGCTAAGGAAACGGCGGCCATCTTGAAAATCATCATGCTCTTTTAAAACCCTAAGGCTCCCTTATTTTTTTACCAAATGACTTCAATCTTCGTACGAAGACCCGAAATACATGTACCTCTTCTCTTGAAGTAAAAAGCCAGATTGCAAAAATGTTAAAAAATAAAATAAATATGAATATTTTTCTTAGTTATTTGATTATGCCCCTTGAAAAAAATTCATAAAAGGGGAATAACTCTCTTTGTATACAAAAAATGAAAAATGTGCTCAGATACTTTTATGTGGAATGACAAAACCTGTAAAGATTTGAAAGTGATTGCTCAAAAAATAAAAGAGGAGTAGGGAAAAAACTGTTGAAAAAGCACATTTTGAGAAAAACGCAATTTTCTGAAAAAAAATTAACAGTTTTAGTATGTATCCTGATCTTTCTCGTGCGTTTTTATGATAAAATAAACCTAGAAACAATGTTCTCTTTTGTTCTGATGGCCCTAGGACATGTTCTAGTTTAAGAATATGTTAATATCTCAATAAGGCTGGTGTGACCAAAATTCGGTCATTTTCCCACCAGCACCCCTCCTTAACTAAGCAAACCATTTCTGAGCAAGGCAGGCCTGATAAATTCTTATCACCGCCTTATCAATCCTTGTGCCTTGTGGACAGGCTAACTTGTTGTCAGTCTCATGCACTGTTATCCCAGACCGCGCACGAGCAAACCAACAATTTTTGCAAAATATGGTTGTAACAAGCTCAAAATCCCTGCTACTTGTTCAAAATTTTAGCTTTTATAGTTACTAGCCAAACCCATTACTAATTTTTATTATTTTACTTAAAGATATTCTCAAGAACAGTTTTTTCCCTTTAGCTTTGACTTGCGGCGTACAAAGTTGCGGAACATTATTGTTATTAAAATGTCTATCTGCATATAATTTTGTGTCGCTAGCTTAATAAGGTTTAAATAGGGTTGTAAAATGTCGTTTTGTAAATACGTAAAACAATTTCAGGATGTTAAAATGTGCCCACATCAAATGGCATGATCTAGAGTACCATATCTATATTTTTGTGGATTTTATTGATACCCCACAAAAATTTGTATCGGCATTACATGTTTAAGCTTTGCTCCTTTATAATAAGATATTCTGTAAAAAATCTCCCATTTCTAACTTTATTGATAAAAATGCTTCATCTCATGTCATACTTATAGTCGTTACCCTTACAATTATTATCATAAAAATATGTAGTTTTAACACCACACCAGACTGACAGTCTAGAATTAATTTTTTTTTTTTCCCATTCTTATTACGCTATGCACAACAAACATAAAATCTGCTTAAAGTCTTTCTTACTCCGATGAAGCACATTATACCACAGGGGATATGAGAAATGCATCTGTTTTATAATGCTGATGAGAAGTAAAATTAAAGCGCACTTCACTAAGATTTACAATGTTCTAAAATGCCAAGCCAAAGTTCTCAGAACGATCTGTACAGTATAGTAGGTTGAATGATTTGCCTTGCAAGAGGTGTATTTCAGCTGGCGCTGTATCAAGCTTTGACGAATGATTGTCTTAACATAGTGTTATATTATTACAAGAGTGAAAGGCATCTATCCTTTAGCATGGGTTTGATTAATGATTGAATTCAACCTCTTCACTATTTCGAAAATTAATGCTGAGCTATCTTTAACTTAGGACATCATTCTTTAGGTGTGTCATATTTACCATGTTCTACTTTTCTCTGTATAAACATAATAGTATTTCTTTTGTATATGTGTTTTTTTTTGTTTGTTTGTTTGTTTGTTTCTGTTTTATACAATACTGCAACAAAGTCACAAAAACAACATTTCAACATTTGCCCCTAGCATCTACTACCTGCATTTCAGGGTCAAAGACTCCAGTGTGTGACCCAGCCACACTAACAGACTTATACCCAGCCTCCAACTTAGAATAGATACTCTTGCCACTACACTGCAACACACAACATTCTTTTTTCTATTCCACTTACCCTGGTCCATCTTTTTCCTCCTCACTCGTTCCTTCTCTGGTAATAATTTGAATAAAAGAAAAACAGACAACCAAGTGAGCATCACTATAATGAATCTTTGTTATACTTGGTTGTTCTGTGTATTGTAATGATAATGATTGTTATTTGCCTATATGGAATTTGGGAACATTCGTATGGAGACATGTGTCACCTTCGAACATTTTAATTAATTTGTGTGTGTGTATATATATATATATATATATATATATATATATATATATATATCCAGTTAAAAATGGATAGTCATAGTTATTACAGACCTAGAAGTGTTTTTTAAAAAGGCTTTTGAGAAAAAAAAATTGTACATGTTATTTTCTTTTTTCTCAAATCTTTAATTTATCTTAAGCTGGTGTCAAGGCCTAAATATGACAATAAAAATACATTAACAGCTTTGGTTAATTAAAAGATCACTGGACAGGAGGAATGTGATAATTTATGTCACAGTACATCTATGCAGCAAAATGTTTCCCATTCCCTGATATGTTTACAGTGAATAGACAAATATCAGCAATCCTAATGATTCATTTGTTCATGCATAATCTTTTAAGAAAAGATATTAACAGTAGTTTTGACCTTCTTTTCACTGTATTTTTTTGTTGGTGTAAAAAGCCAGTCCACAACAAGGTGATCACAGATGGGTTCCCACAGATTTCAGGGCGTTATTTTTTTAAATCTATCTTAAAACTCCAGCACTTTGGAAGAGAATCTCAATATCTTTATCCAGTTCTCTCCACTGCAGAAATGAATAAATGCATTCTCTGATTGTATCAATTACTTAAAAAGTTCACAATGCAACTCCTGCCTCAAACAAATGACAAACATTTTTCAATGTAAAGGCCCAGCAAGTTGGTTTTTTTTGCCAGGTATGAAAATCCTCACACAATAAATCTGCTAACTGCTTACACAATGAAAACATTTCAACATTAATTTTCTTTTGTAGAGTGTGTGTGTGTCTGTGTTTAAGAGTGATAACTACCGGTACTAAAATTCATACTTTTGCATAAGTTAAGCCTGACATGTCGTACCATAGTCTTAGGCATCAACACTTTAATAATTCAGTCTTTTGCACTTTGAAAACAATCGTTCAATGGTGTAAGTCAAAATAATGACATGAGATAATCATGCAAGCATCCTACAGCAACACACTATATGTGTGTGTACATCAAATGTGTATTCCTTATCAACATGGTTAGTATTATACTTACGTGTCTTACTGTGCAAGCTTGTGTGAATGCCCCTAAGCGTGTTGCCCACTGAATATGGAACAAGGAAAGTGTTAACTCATATTTTAGAATAAGTGACCCGCCCACATAAAATGAGTCATTTGTCCGCTTACAGAAATATAGAGGAAATAGATGACCTGGGTTTTTGGCGCTTTGTTTTAAAAAATTGTAATCCATTTCTGAACATTTTAAAATCATTATAGCATGAAATTTATGGTTATAAATGTAAAAGTGACAACAAACCCTGGTTGTATAGGACTTTTTCATTTGAAAAGTGATGATCTTCAAATGCAATTTTCTCCAAAGTGGAAAATTTTGGAGCAACCTAATTTGGTAACTTAACAGTCATTCTTTACTTAGAAATGTGCTAGAGTAAAAATTCTTTTACTCATTGAGAGTGAATTGAAAGACCTTTCAAACAGTATCAAAACCTCACATTTGAGAAATACCTATAATAGATCCATTCTGTTTGGTCAGGTTACATATTTATTATCTAAAATTTCACCTGACGCTACTTACTGCTAAAAAAAAAATTATTACATTTTTTTAATAATCAAAAGGAGAAAATGCTTTCAATTTTCCAATTAACTTTATGTCTTGCAATCACCCTAAATTATTTAGATATTACATATTGCAAATTGAGCATCAATTTATAACCTGTAAGAAAATTTGATAAATTTATTTTGTCAACATTTTCGGACTTAACTTTTTCTGCATATAGGAAAAAAATTGAATATTGTCATTTTTCTGAGAGTAGCCTCTTGGCATAAAACAACACATAAAGAACTCATAATGACTTTAATAAAACCATATTATTTGAATGCTCCAATCATATTGTTAACTCATAATAAAATGGAATAAAAGTTCCTGGAAACTTACTGACAAGAAAATGGCTGTTTTGTCTTGATTTAGAGCTGTACAATTTCTTTTCTATTTTCCTGCTTTGGAACGAAAAAACAAACCATGACAGTAAAAGATGCAATGTTTAATTAATAATAAAACAATAAATCACAGATTCACAACAAGATATCCGGAACAACTGAGGCTATTTGTGAAAAGGGCTTCCCCACGAACATTTATAACAGATAATCTAGATCTAATTCCAGCCCGATTGCGACAATTTTCTTTAAGAAGGAATTAAAATCTATTAAGATAAGCCTCCTTTAAAAAATTTACGATCTTTTAAATGCTTTTAAAGGTCTGAAATTTTTTCTTTAAAATCTAAAGTCTAAGCATGTGGATGCCTTGCTACCTAAAGATCTTTTGCTTGGCCGCCCTTCCTATGTTTTTTTTTTCTTAGGGGGTTATTAGGTTTCTCAACTTTACTTCCAACATTTTGATTGACAAAACTTCTAACTTTTTTAGGTATAATAAATTAGAAAAAAAAATAATACTTAGATCTTGATTCTAGATCTAGATCTAGTTCAAGTTATCTCGTAAATTCTGATTTAGTTGGGTGCTTATGATAGTTCGCGAAGCCCTAAAGTCTTTTTTCGTGCATGTATATATCTAGTTTTAGATCTAGATCTAGTTTTGTATGATCTAGAGTTGCTTACATTTCAACAAAAAATGTGGTCAGAAACACCATATGTCATCTTGTCCCTTTCGTGGTCGAAGAGAGGTTGTCGGTCAACAGGAATTCCCCCATTTCTTTACGGGAAATTCCCATAATGGGGTTTTTTTTACTTGGGTTGCATCCAATAAGGCTGATGTGTGCCAATCTTTGTATGGGCTTTAGAAATCTTGTTTAATGCGCTCGTTGTTAGATTGAAAGCATACCGCATTAATTTGATTATTCTGCGCTTGATATAATAGTTCCTTTGCTTAATCAATGTAATGAGGATCAGTTTTAAAAACGTGTTCCAAAGAAATTAAATCCATCAATAAATATTGGTGTTGGGAAAAAAACCATTTGAGCTGACTTTAGTCTGCATTGCAGAGTTAACTGAAAATCTTACTAATGAAAAGGTTTGTTTAATGAGATTTTCGGAGCGCATCTGTTTGGCAGATTGAGAGGCAGATAAAAGGAGAGGCAGACAAAGAGATAGATCTAAGATAGGAAAAGAGGCAAACAGCAGAGAGATAGGGAGAAAAGCAGTCAGACAGCGGTCGGTAGGGGGAGAATTAGGTAGAAACACAAACAAACAAAAAATAAATAACAGAGAGAGAAAGAGAGGCCTTCTCCTTCAAGTACCTTGTCTGAAACAGACATAGGCGATCATTTTCCTCCACTCAAACCTATTCTCAGTTAACCTCATAAAGTTGTTATTGCTACCGTTGCCTATTGCTCATGACTTAGGATTTTCAATAAAAGTTATTCTCTGTCTACCTTTTCTGCGTTTGCCATTCTTCTCATAAACCACAATATCTACTAGTTTTTCTCAGTTTCCTTGTTTATTTTCGTCCAACACTCACTTCAGAACCATACAAACGTACTGACCATACATGTGATTTCCTAACCCTTATTTCGGTTTTCATACTTATGTTTCTTTTTGGTAGTACTAGTTTCATTTTTTGTTTTAATGTATCCTTGGCCATGGCTATCCTTTTTCTTATTTCATTTGTGCATCTACCGTCTGATGGGAACTTGTTTAATTTCTTCGCCTTTGCCAACGAAATTGCACTTGGGGTTAGAGGATTTCTTTGAGATGACCATGCATTCCGTTTTCTTTAATTTTTTTTTTTTTACATTCAAAGACAGGCTCAGTATCTAGAAGTTTTTGAAGTTGTTCATCAGATTCTGCTATTAAAAGTTTATCTTCTGCATACTTGAGATTCATTAAGGTTCTCTCTATTCATTTTTAAACCTGAAATATCATCAAAACCTTAAGATTAATTCACTATATAAGTTAAAAAGATCAGGAGACATTACACATCCCTGCCTCACACCTCTTTTGATGGGTTTGATATCACTATGTTCTCCTTCAATTCTAATTACTCTCAGATCTTTCCCATCGATGTCTAATTTTTCTAGCATAAGAAACAGCTCTGCATCATGTACATGTTTTACTTTATCAAAGGCCTTAGAGGTGGAGGTCTTTTTACATTTCTATACACCTTTCCATAAGGATTGATAGAGTGAATATTGTGTTTCTAGTCATTTTATTAGGCATAAAGCCAAACTGTTTTGGAGATATTTGTGGTCTTAGACTCTTGCGCATTCTATGCATAAAAACGAGTAACAGGATTTTTGTAAAATGGCTCATTAAACTGATTGTTCTATGAAGTTCACATTCTGTTGCTCCTGGTGTTTTAGGTAGCAGGCCTACTATAAAAACAGATTTACAAAGATCTTTTGGAATCGTAGTACTATATTGCATTAAGAAGTTATGTCGTCAGATCTATCCCTAAATTATCTAATACCCGTACTTTATCTATTTCTACTGATATATTTATTATCTGCTCCTGTGGCTTTTCCATTTTTCATTTTCTTCATCGCTGCTTCTGCCTCTTTTTTGAGGATAGTTGGGCCTTCTATGTTTTTTTCTATTTTGGGTTTTTTGCACCTACCCCCTTCAAAAAGATCTTCAACATATTCAGACCATTTGTTTAGTATTTCCTTCTTTTCCATTAACATTGTTCCGTCCTTTGATTTGATGCAGCCAGAACTACTGCGTTTTATTTTCTTACCACTGACGTCTTTAACAACTTTGCATGCATGAATTTGCTGCCTAAGATAAGCTCAAGCATAGTAACAAAAAAAAAAAAAAAAGAAAAAGACAAAAAGAAAAAGAAATAGTAGGAGGAAACACAGGAAAAAAGAAGAACAGGCACTCGAGTTCTACGAAACGTTGAAAACAAATAAGCAGAAAAAGGTCATCGTCCTCACACCCTCATCAAGATACCCGCCTTCTTCAGCATCAACATTGCCCTCATTCTTCTTTTTTTTCCCCCTCCTCCTCTTCAAAGCCACCATCATCGCCATATGCAAGGTCATAATCATCATCATCTTCAGAGACACTATCATCGTCATCTGCAAGGCCACATCATTACCATCAAATCCACCTTCTTCGACCCGCTTGGCCTCCTCCCCTACCTCGTCCTCATCCTCCTCCTCATCATCACAGCCTACAAATGCGAATCAATCAAATCATCCTAAAGGAGGAAGGAGAGCTGTCCATCAAGCTTCTTCAGATATTAGGTCATTCTTTGAAAAAAACTTTGAAATTAATAGCTTTTTATTTCTTCTAGTTCTATGAAAAGTTTGTAAATATAGTATAACAATTAACATTAGCAGTACATACGCATTATTATGTATTTTTTTATTGTTCGAAGCTGATCAGTCAGAGGAAGTGAAAAAAAGGATAAAATAATAAACTTAAGTTTATTATATTTTTTTTACAAAAGAAAAGTTAGTAAAAAGCAGAATGAAGCCATGTTTACAGCTAACATGAACTTTTAGAGAGAGAAGAAAGGCTATTATATGCATCCGTAAAATAATAATGTGGAGAGTCAATCAAGGAATCCTGAAAGACAATGGAAATCATGTCAAAATCTCTTGCATAATATATAAATATATGGGCATAATTATTAAAAGGATTACATGAACTTCAAACTGACTATTGACAATAACTTCAGGATACTTCAATCACATCCTATATCTGCTCCTAAAATCGTGAAAAATTTTCATTGTGATACTTCGTTCTGATTTAAGTACGTAATTATAATTGATAAAAATATGATTTAAGTGAATTAAATGCCCATTGCCTCTATATTTCAATCTGTAACCATACAGATTCATGGAACTCGAAATTACCTTCTCTTATTAAAGTACATGTATAATTATTATTTAATGGACTTTTTTCTTATTGCACACAATTTATTTATCAAATTTCTAAACTAGTTTTCACTAGTGACTTAAAATTGCTAGCAATTTTCTAAAATTCATTTTCGGCAGGGTTGACATTGCTTCCCTGAATATCCTACCTTCAGGTTTTGGAAATTTCTAGGTGACATCCATGTATTTTAATGTCCAATAATCCCCTCATGCTGTATCATAATCTAACGATGTACCCCATATAGGACAAAAGTTATGAACCGATCTTAGAAAGATAAGAAACTTGAAGAAACAAGATTGCTTTTTTATCTACAAAAAAAAAAATATTTCTTATCATGATGTGCAAGTTTGTGAGTTTTGAGGCTTTAATTTCCTGTAGAAGCAATACATGTAATGTAGGCACATGTATTTATATGCATGTGTTTCCTTCTGCCAGGATCCTTCTCATAGCAATCATCATCTGCGTTCATTTGCTTGCATACATTATGTATTCTCATGCTATGATCGTAGTATAAATTTATCCTAACAAAAGTCACAAAGCTCCCCAATATTCATCCTTGAAAACTCGCCATTCCAAAGAAGACTTTTTCTTTTTCGCATGTTCTTATGTTTTGCATAATAACAAATATATTATACTGTGTTTAAACAGAATACATGTAGAACTAAGTTTCTAATGCATGTTTTAAAAGATTGTATAGATTGCGATGTCTTCTCAGACTAACGCTAGCACTCTGACATAATTATAGACTACCGGTACATAACTTGTAATGTCTGTATATCCTCATTGCTTGAAAATGTTCCATTGTATTGCATAAATGTTTTCATATTAGGATTGTCAACAATGCACAGTCAATCGTCACTGCCATTTTAGACAAGCATCTGTCTAAATTTTCCTGAAAAAGTTTACACCATAATGTTTCTAAAAAATAGGTTGTTTTTCTATACGATTAAAAAGTGTTTACCAAAAACAAAGTTCTAAGTACGCAATCCACCATGCCACCAACGCCTCAAACTAGGATAAAGATCAGATCAATCGACGAGAATAGGAAATTGAGAAAAATTGACATCACACTTTGAAGCTTCATTATTCTCATGTTGCGCGATTTTCACATGGCATTTGTTTTTTTTTTTATTTTTATTTATATAATTTTTTTTTTTGTTGTAGGCTGAGGAATCGCTCATAAGTGTACTTCTCTGAAAACTCATCCAACGATATAACACCCAAGTCAACTTCATCAAGCCCTGATTTCATCCAGAGATAAAGTTCAGTATTTATTTCCCTCAGACCTATCCAGCTGGCTCCACTGCGGTTCAGTTTTCCGTCAACTTCACCCACGCTGTGTGGTGATGTCCACATCTGCTTGTCCTTCATCGGCCAAGGAAAAAAGTGAGCACTAGCGCTAGGGTCATTCAAAACAAGGACTGGGGCACCGCTACTACCAGGACAGGTGTCTGTGCTGTAGACAAACCTTTTCTTGTGGCGGCCTATCATGTCCCGTTTGGCTTCACCCACTGTGATCTGTTTTGGCTGGCCGTGAGGATGCGAAACAATCACACAAAGGTTCCTCCAGAATGTGCTTGGATTGTAGATCATCAAAGATTGAAAGAGAATTTCTTCCTCTTTCAGGCAAAGCTTGAGCGTGTCGACAAGAGACTGGTCGTGTGTTGCGCAGATCATCCTACACCAGTCATCAGCGACATCCTTGTGCCTAAGTTCCAACCCCGACACGGACTTCATTCTGCCATCTACTCTAGCAGTCTCATCATCATAAAAGAAATCCACAATCGTGGATTCTGCTTCCTTAGAGTTGAAGACAACATGACATGCTGTGTCTATGTAAATGTTGTACCACGTCTGAGATACTGAGGGGGAGAAGCTGCCTGCGCAGCGAGAACACTGACAGGGCCCGACCCCTGGAGCCAGGGCATGCAGCCAGCCTGAGCCAGTATGCAGGATGTTGGATCTCCTGGCTGTGTAGAAACTGTAGCCTCGTGGCCGCCGTGCACTTGTGTAACCCACTCTGAGACGCACTGTCCTTCTAGAGATGTTACGCACATAATTCAGCACCAGTTGCCCCTGGCAGTCCTCTGGCATGTGTTGGCCACAAAACTTGGCAGCAGGGATGAACTTGTGGTGGCCTGGATTTTTGCTGCAGCTGTTCCAGGCACTAGCACTCTCAGCGGCCTCTGGTCCACTGCCCAACACCTCACACTCATGGTGACCTGTAGGTTCAGCGAACTTAGTGTTTCATGTTTGGCTTTGTATATATGTGAGTTGGGCCGACAGCCTGAACTCGTATTACATCACGTCACAACTCCGACACCACAACATAGTGTGACAAAACACACTAAACTCAACACTGGTGCAGGTTTCCAAAGAGAGAGAGAGAGAGAGAGATATACACTTTTTCAAAAAGGATTAATACATATAGGCCTATATACACTAATCTCCACAAAAAGGCCATTTCTAACAACAACAAAAATAATAAAACAATAGCTACACGCAAATAAAACCACCTTAAAACCTTCATTAAAAGAAAAACATAGTAAACACCCATGCTCTAACTTGTAAACGGGAGGAAAATCAGGTTGGAAATCGCTTAATTGATGTTGAGTGCACCAGCGTGCATTATGGGCGCATCGGTGTGCTAATGTTGCCCAATGTTTTGCTGATCTTAAGCTACATTTACAGTGGAGATACTTAAAAGGATATTACTTTGACCGTGTCTAATATCCCATTTTGAAATAGAACATATACAGTGTGTATTTTTATTTTTAATATAATATTGTCATCGATGGGAAACAAATACAGTATAAGACTCGTGACGGAGTATCACAGTGAAACAATTGAGTTACTTAGGGCACCAGGAGTTACTTCCAGTGTATGGATGATGACTTTTTTGCTTTGTTCTATATAAATTACACGTGGACTTTAGTTGTTATTTTTCTTTTGTTACAGGGTTACTTTTATTTTAACGTGCACATAGATATATAAATTTATATTTGTCCTTTCTGTTACTAAGAGTGACACTGGCAGCTTACGAGAAGCAATGTTATGTTTTATCATAGAGAATGGACATATTACTATTTTCTCGCTTAGTGACAAGTGTATGACTGTGTTCTTGTGTGTCCTAACTGTCATTTTTCATTTTGTTGAACTACTTATAATCTCTAAACTGTTTATCCTCTTATTATTGCTTTGCCTTTTTGTTACCAATCACGATTTAAGCTGGCTCTAGATGGCTTTGTGAGAGTCTTCTCGTGATACTGAATTGACAAAATAAAGTGAGTTCCACCCTTATTCTAAGCATCGGGGAACAAGGAGTAGGGTCCTGATTGTTCTTGGCATACGGCATTATGAATTATGAGGTAGTTTGCCATTGCTTTCCACGCCGCCTTTATGTTCGCAGGATCTTAAGAGAGCTAGCTACCCGTTTAGTGCTGATTCGAACCTCAGACCTCTGATTTGGTAGCCAACTGCCCTACCAGATGAGCCACCTCTTTCTCTATGATATTGAATATTGTTATACATTATTCTAATCTATCAGACTTGGGGTATTAATCTGTCCTCTGATGGTTTTCCTAAGCATGAAGAGGGCCAGTGTGGTTGGGTTCTTTTTTTTTTTTTTTTAAGAGTTTTACTATGTTTTCATTACGGTTTAAAGTGATTTTGTTAGCGTGTTGCTAGGGGTTTATTATTATTTTGTAGTTACAGCTGGTTTTTTAAATTGGGTTTTTAATTTTTGTTTTCTTTTTGTGGAGATCAGTATACGTAATACATGTAGTCTTTTGGAAAATAAAGTCTCTCTCTCTCTTTCTTTTTTTTTTTTTTTGTGCCCTGCACCTGTGTTGAGTTTAGTATGTGTTATTGCCTCCATGTCTTGTCACACCGTTTTGTGGTGTCAGAATTGTGCCACTGTGATATGATGTAATGGGGGTTAAGTCTGTCGGCCCTCGTCACATATAAACAATGTTACATGTTATGGATAGAATTAAAAAAAAAACTGTTTAAATACAACTGCCAAGTTAAAATTTAAAAAAGCATACAATTATTACATGTATATTCTTTTGACAACATAGATTTTGTCTGAAGGGCAGTGTGTTAACAAAATATAGGTGGCCTAGATGAAAGAAAAAAAAAAAACCTACAAGTTTTGAATAAAACACACCATACAACATTGGTGCCAGTTTAATTAAGCGAACCATCTCTGGGCAAGGCAGGCCTGGTAACCTCTTATTATCGCCTTATCACTTCCTGAGGACAGGCTAACTTGAGGTCAGCCTTATGCACTGTTATGTCAGGCCGTGCATGAGTAAACCAACAATTTTTTTACAGAATGCAATAGTAAAGAGTACAAAATCACTGCCACTCGTGCATTTTGTTATAGATACATTTGGAACTATTGACTTTTGTAGTGATTTTCTGTAAAAACATCACATTTCTAACTTTATTGTAAAAAACCTCGCATTTCTAACTTTATTGATAAAAATGCATCATCTTATGACATACTTTTCGCCTCTTAGAGAGTTTTCCGTAGTTGAGTATTTTTTCAATCCCTGATATATGTAATGACCGAAAAGATAGAATTTCAAGATTAGCAGAATGTGTTACCCGTAGTAATTTTCCCTCTATACTCTTTTATTTTAACGTCATGCCAGTTTAACAGAATCCAGAATTAATTGAAACAATTTTTCCCTATTACCCTATCCACTAACAATACAAACCCAGCCTAAACTTTCTTCTATTGATGAAGCACATTACACCACAGGGGATATCATCACTGCAGAAATTCATCTTGCTTTATAATGCTGATGATTTCCGTAAAGTAAAAGTAAGAGTAAAGTTAACTAATATTTACGGTTATATAAAATGCCAAGGCGAAATTTTCAAACGATCAATAGAGAAAAGTAGGTTGAATAATTTGCCTTTCATGATATTTAGTTAAGCTGGTTTGGTATCATGCTTTTGAGACTGATCATGTTGCCATTCTTTAATATTATCAGAGGATTGGAATCCATATCTATTCTTTAATAAGATGGATTTGATTAATGAATGAATTCAGTCTCTTCAATATTTTACAAATTTACTCTGTGCCAGCTTTGAGGAAATCCTACTTTGATGTATTATGTTTAACATGTTCTACTTTTCTCAGTCTAAAATAATGGCAATTTTTTGTATTGGTCGGTTTTGTGTAGTTTTCTTCATAAACAATACTGTAACAAAATCCCAAAATAATAAATTATAATTGTAAAAACAATTCAACATTTGCCCCAGGCATTTCCTACCTGTATTTCAGGGTCAAAGACTCCAGTGTGATACCTACAAATCTAACCAAGCCTCCAACTAAGATACTCTTAGCACTACACTGCGCACACCATAGTTTTTTTTTCTGTTTCACTTACCCTGGTCCATCTTTTTCCTCCTCAATCGTTCCTCCTCTGATAAAAATTTGTATAAAAGAATAACAGAAAATACAATGAGCACCGCTACATGAATCTTTATTGCACTTGTTGTTGTGTATATTGTAATGATAATGATTGCGTAAGCAATTTACCGGCCTACATGAATCTTGGAGACATTTGTCACCTTTGAACATTTATAATAATTTGCATATATATGTATATAAGATATACATATTCAGTCAAAACTGGTTAGAGGCATAGTCACTAAAGGAAAAACAATATATGTTACTTTCTTTTTTCTCAAGTCCTTACTTTACATAAGTCTGCCTCTGTAGGACTGGTGTCAGAGAATTAACATGACAAGAAAAATTTATTTACAGTTCTGGTTAATTGAAATATATTTTGGAGGAATTTGATAATTTATGTCAAAAGTCACGTATGCCACAAAAACTTTCGAATTCTCTGTTATGTGAACAATAAAAAGAAAAAATGCAACAGCCCTAATGAGTCAGATGTCTCATGTATATACATCTTTTTAACAAAAAAATATTTATATTTTGTTTTAACTTTCTTTTATATCCTTTTTTTTTTATTTTTACCTCAAAACTCTGTACTTTGCTAGAGAATCTCAATATCTATACCCAGTAGTCTCAATTGCAGGGCTAAACAAAAGCATTCCCTGGTTGCATCAAATATTTAAAGTATTCAAACTGCGATTCCTGATCCAAACAAATAACAAACATTTTATCTGTGTATATAGCCCAGGGTGGATGTTTTTTCTCAGAATAAAAAAATTCTTAGGCATTAAAGCTACTAGCTACTGAAAGAATAACAACATTACAATATTTCTTTGCTTCCCTGTGGTTGTGTATGTGTGTGAGGGTGTGTTTAAAAGCAGTAACTGATGGTGCTAAAATTCATATTACTGCATAAGTTAAACCTGAAATGCCGTACCATAATCTTAGGCATCAACACTTTAATAAGTCAGTTTTTTGCACTTTGAAAATAATTGTTTAATCTTCTAAGTAAAAAGAGGGACATGAGATAATCATGCAAGCATCCTAAAGCAAAACACTATGTGTGTGTACATCAAATGTAAATATGTATATTCCTTATCAACATGGTTAGTTTTTATACTTACGTGTCTTACTGCGCAAACTTGTGTGAATGCACTTAAGCATGTTGCCCACTGAATATAGAACAAGGAAGTTAAATTTTATGAATTCAAATTTGATAATATGTGACAAAATGAGTCATTTGTCAAGAATCAGCTATCAGAGATATAGAGGAAAAAGGAGACATGGGTTTTTTAATTTTTTTTTTTATTTAAGTTAAATCATTTCTGAACATTATAAAATCAATTTGGTATTGAATTTATGGTTATAAATCTAAAAGTAACAACAAACCCTGTTTGTCTTTAGAAATCTTTTTAACTTTGAAAAATGCTGATCTTCAAATAAATTTTCTCAAACCTTAGAACTTCGAAGCTGCCTAAAGTTAAATCATTTCTGAACATTATAAAATCAATTTGGCATTGAATTTATGGTTATAAATCTAAAAGTAACAACAAACCCTGTTTGTCTTTAGAAATCTTTTTAACTTTGAAAAATGCTGATCTTCAAATAAATTTTCTCAAACCTTTGAACTTCGAAGCTCCCTAGTTTGGTAATGAAACAGGTATTCTTTGCTTAAAGATGTGGTGGAGTTAAAATTCGTTCACTCATTGAAGTAAATTGTACGGCCTTTCTAACTGCATCAAAATTATCTATTTGAGAAATATCTTATAAAAAATCCATTGTGCATAGTCAGGTTACATATTTGTTATTTGAAACTTCAGGTGATGCAGGTATGGTTTGAAAAAATTATTCGGTATCTTTTTTTTTTTTTTTTTTTTTTTGTGATTGACTTTAAAAAAATATGTTTTAAATAATTAAGGTGAAACTACAACTACTACATGACAACCGAAAATGATAATTTTTCCCTCCAAAATTAATTAAAGCTTTATGGATTATTACTTTTTATGTTTTGAAGAAGAAGGAAATGCTTTCAATTTCCAAAATAATTTCATGCCTTGGAATTACACTAAATGGGTCATACATTGGAAATTGAGCATCAACTTTTAATTTTTAAGAAATTATGTCAAATTCATTATGTTAAATTTCAATGGCTTAACTTTTTTTTGGTTAGAAAAAAATTAAATAATGACAATTATTTGTGAGTTGTCTTTTGTTAAAAAAAAACCAAACAAACCAAAATTTCAATGCATATTTAGAAAAACAACTCTTTTCTGACATATATATCTCATTATGATTTTCCTATAGGCATATTATTTAAATGCCTCACTCATACTATTTATAACAGAATTTAATAAAAATACAAAAAAACTTACTGACCTAAAATGTATATTTTGTCTAAATCTAGGGCTGTATACAGTCTCTATTTTTGTTGTTTTCTGTTTTGGAACACAAAAAGAAATTAATTATGCTATACAACCTTTAACAATGTTAAAATAAAAAATTACAGATAGATTCATAGCATGCAAGTTTCAAAATACTCGAAAAAACAATGTTTTTCTAAAGGGCTGACCCACAAAAATTTATAAAAAGCTCATCTAGATCTGATTCCAGCTAGATTCTGCCAATTGTCTACACAAAGGAATTAAATCCATTCAAATAAGCCTATTTTAAACAACTTGCTATCTTGTAAATCATTTTGGAGGTTTAAAATGTTACTTTTTGTTAAATCAAAGATCAAGATATCTCTAAGTATGAGGATGCCTTGTAGCCTAGAACCAGAACTACATATAATTGTATCATTCAATATTCTAGCTTATCCGTCCTTCCTGTGTTT
>BLXT01001094.1:168170-178591 GCA_019648995.1 Plakobranchus ocellatus
TGCTCAACTTTACTCGAGAAAATTAAATTGACAAAACATCTGACTTTTCCAGATCAATTATAAGCATTTGAGAAAAAACATCAAAACTGACAACCGGTAGCAATTAGATCTTTCTAAAACTCGGGTATTTCGTAAGGTTACCATTTCATAAATGAGGATTTACTAGAAGGGTACCTATCATAGATTATGGTTCGCGAAGCCCTGAGGTATTTACGGTATTGTTAGATCTAGTATCGTAATATCTAGAAATTAGATCTAGTTGTCATGTAATTTCTAACTTACATTTCAACAATAAATCTGAATCTGGTGAATCAGATCACCAAAAAAGATAACGGCCTCTTGTTCCTTTTGTAGTGGAGGAGAGATTGTTTTTAACCCCTTTTTCAGTTTTTGTGTATGACATGCCGTTACTAACAGACACTTTTCGTCGGATATTTTTAACAGTTCCGGGAATGCCCAATAGTGTAATTTTTAAAAAGCGACCAGGATGAGTGTTGGAAAAGAAACAATAATACAGCTATGTTAAAAAATAACAGGTATTTATTTTTGTTGATTTTGTCAACAGAATTATTTTGAGCATAGTTTAGGCCTAGATCTAGTTCTAAAAAATATGGCAAAAAAAAAAAAAAACTTTCTCCTTAACTACCAATAACTTATCCAAATATAGGGAATGAGACTCTCCTCATAATGTAAGTTTGTAAAAATGTAAGCAGTCACAGCTGAATCGAATATTCGTCTTTCAATTTCTCACCCCTTTCTCAAAGGGTGATGGAAGTGAGGCTTTGATTTTATATCATTTATATCAGTTATGTCTGTCATCAAGATCATGTACCTCCACTCAAACATATTCTCACTTTATCTCATGAAGTTGTTGTTGCTACCCTTGCCTATTGCCCATGACTTAAGACTTTCAATAAAACTTATTCTCTGTCTCCTCTACTGCGTTTGCCTTCAATCTTTCCAGTGATTGCTTGGTGTTCTAGACCCTTGTGTCAGCAAAAATGGCCTTCAAACTATTGTTGCCTCTGCTTTGCGGTTTTGATTAGTAGCGCTGAAGATTAAGCTTCTTTCAGTGTCAATTCATTGGACTTTTTTCCTCATGATATCCTCATCATTCATTTCATAAACCACATCTCTGCTGCTACTAGTTTTTTTTTTCTGTTTCCTTATATATCACCATCATACAAAAGTACTGATTATACATATATATGTTTTCATAAATCTATTTTTGGTTTTCATACTTATGATTCTGTTTGCCAGTTTTGGTTTCATTTTTTGGAATGCATCTTTGGCCATGGCTATTCTTTTACTTATTTCACTTGACATCTGCCATCTGATGCTGTGTTATCTGGTCCTGCGGCTTTTCCATTTTTCATTTTCTTTACTGTTGCTTCTACCTTTTCTTTAAAGATAGTTGGGCCTTCTATGTTTGTTTTTTTATTTCGGTTTTTTGCACCTATCATGTTTATGTGATTTTCAATATGATTATTCTGATCAGCTGTTAAGTATTTCCTTCTTTTTCCATCTTGTGACTTGATGCAGCCAGGGCTATTGCATTTGATGTACTAAATTTGGCATGCATGAATTTGATGTCTATATTAAGCTTTTGCTCTGTTTCCTGACATTGTTGATAAATCCATGCTTCTTTCACTGCAGTATATTTCATTTCATTTTTTTTTTTTTTTTAGGTTTAGATCTTTATTTCTTAATACAACTTTTCAAGTTCTACATCATCACTGGCACATGTTGGTGCATACACTTGATTTATTCCTAGATTTAATGGTTTGGCTACCAATTTAGCTACAACTACTCTGTCTGAAATCGGACTCGATTGCCTAGACCTTTTGCTGTTTTTACATCAAATAAGATATCAACGCCTCTTCATGTATGTGTATGTCCCACTGAGAAAATTAGTTTTGCCACCTAGTTTCATGGAACCTGCCCCTTTCCATCTTACTTCAGCAAGCCCTGGGGTGTTAGATTTTATTCTATCCTTTTCTTGAATAACATTTTCTAACTTTCCTTTTTAATGCAGTGTACGCAATTCCACGTCGCTATTTTTTCTTTTTATGTTTGTTTGATATTAATTTTGCGAGCAGACACTTGATGACAACCTGCACATGGCTATCCCTGACGAATGATGGATTTGGATTGGAAGCACAATCCCCCTTGAGGTTATAAACTAAGTTTTAGTTTAGTTTTCATTCATGATTTTTTTTTCCTCGGGAAGCTACAGCAGTGGTTTTCCCTTGCCTACTGCTGGTTTGTGTAAAGGCCGTGCGCTAGCCTTCATTTCGCAACTAACCCAAATGCATTTCGGGTCTATGTATGGCCGGTGTCTTATCAATTAAGGATCTTCCCCTTTCTGCAGGTCTCATTTTTAGTCTTACTGGGTCCCACTACCCTCCTCATCAATTTAAAATTGATGGCTTGCAAGTTGAGTCACCGATTGTCCGACGGATACAGTTTAACATCATACCCAGGACGCTTACCAGATGCAACCCCTGTAAAAAAAACCCAACATTGGAATTTCCCGAAGAGAACCTGGGAATTCCGTTGAATGCGTTATGCAAAATCAATACTGAGCATAGACAAAAAGGTATTAACAACTTCTCCTCCACTACGAAAGGAACAAAAAGCCGCTATGTTTCTTTGTGATCAGATCTCTCGCTGAAATGTAAGCTATTTATAACATGACAACTAGATCTAAATTCTAGATCTTACGAAACTAGATCTTACAGTACCGTAAAGTAGCCTATCCATCTAAATCTCAATTTACGAAATACCTAGATCTAATTTTACTAACGGTTTTTGTTTTGAGGCTGTCAAAATTATTATTATTATTATATTATTATTATTATTATTATTATTATTATTATTATTATTATTATTATTACTATTCTTGAAGATTGTTTACAATATTTTTACACAATTACATTATGAGGAGGTAGTCAGTTCTTATATCTGGATATGGTAGTTTAAGAGTAAGACAATTAAAAAAAAAATTTTTTTTTGCCAAATTTGTAAGAACTAGGCCTAAAACATGCTTAAAAAAAAAACTCTGTTGACATCACAACAATCATTATGTGTTATCTTAAGACACGGCGGTATTATTGTTTCGTTTGCAAAACTAATTCTGGCCACTTTTAAAATTATTCTATAGGGTATTCCAGGAACTGTAAAAAATATGCGGTAAAATGTGTGAGTAATCGCATGTCAATAATACTGAGCACAGACAAAAAAGGGTTAACAACCTCTCTTCGACCTAGAAAGGAACGAGAAGCCGCTATGTTTTTTCTAGCCCAATGTACTGTAAAAGACGTTAGAGCTTCGCGAAATATGATTTGTGGTAAGCACCCTTCTAAATCTTAATTTGCGAAATATCTAGATCTAATAAGCTTAGCGCAGCCGGGGAGAAATTCCAGCGATGACTTTTTTTTTCAATGACCCTAACCTGATTTGTCACGTGGTTTAGCCGAAATGGGGCACAAATGTGATCAAAGCCGAATTTCCGTTAGATCTAGACCTATAATCTGTACAGAGTTTGGAGTCTAAGAATTTCATTATGTTATACATTTCAAAGCTGCAGAAAATCTTTTCAAAATACCGACAATAAAATTAGATAGTTCGAAAAAGCATTCAATTTTCTTTTTAATACAAAATATTTTTTACGAGATCATCATAGCGTAAATTTAACCCTTCAAAAGAAAAGACTTTTATGGTTATTTCAGTCTATCCCTGAACCTGTATAGTGTATGCATTGACAAATCTATCCGACGATCAACCTGAGTATGCGATGTAGCCTTTTGCCAACTCACCACTTAAAATGGACACACCGGTGAACAAACCTTCACTTATAAATAAGTCCATGCTTTGAGAACTAAGTGTGTTACGACAAGACTTATTTTGGGTCTAAATGTAACGCAAATACACTGAGAAGGGAGCTGGATCTATAATAAGATTTGGCATTGTTTTCATCCTAGCCCGATTTCCTTGTTCATGCAATTGCGTCACAATTCAAGGTCGTGAACGAGTAAATATTCCAAAAAGCCTGTTTTCCCGTTGAGTGACATCGGCTGTCGCTTCTTTGTTTTGAGGTTTTTCCTCAAATGCTTATAATTTGTCTAGGAAAATCAGATGTTTTGTCAATAAAATTTTTTTTAAAAAAGTTGAGCAACCAAATAGCCCCTTTTAAAAAAAAAAACAGAAAAAAAAAATACAGGAAGGGTGGATAAGTTAGAAATATTGAGTAATACAAATAGTTCTAGGCATAAAGGCATCCTCATGCTTAGAATCTAGATCTTTGATTTAACAAATATAACTTTTTAAACCTCCAAGATTTTTTACAAGATTGGGACTTGTTTAAAGTAGACATATTCAAGTGGATTTAATTCCTTTGTGTAGACAATTATATTGGCTGAATTTGGCTGGAATCAGATCTAGACGAGCTTTTAAAAAATCTTTGTAAGTAAGCCCTTTGGAAAAGATTTTTTTCCCGAGTATCTTGAAACTTACATGCTGAGAATCTATGTATGGTTTGTTATTTTAATATTCTTATATATCATAATTTTTTATTTTGTTTTTTTTTAGTTCCCAATGAGAAAACAAGAACAAAAGAGATTGTTACAGCCTCAGATCTAGACAAAACAGCCATTTTTTGTCAGTAAGTTTTCATGATTTTTTTTTTCAGTTTTTATTAAGATATAATATGAATGAGGTATTTAAATAATATACCTGTAGGGAAATCATAAAGAGATATATATGTCAGAAAAGAGTTTTTTTTTTTTCTAAATACCCAGTGAATTTTTTTTAAATAAAAGAATACTCACAAAAAATGTCATATTTAATTTTTTTTTAATCATAAAAAGTTGAGTAGCTCAGATTTGACATTATAATTTTCACAAATTTTCCTAAAAACTAAAATTTGATGATCAATTTCCAATGTGTGATACATTTAGGGTCATTGCAAGGCATTAAAATATTTTTGAAAATTGACAGCATTTCTCTCTTCTTCAAAACATAAAAAGTAATAATTCATTTAGCTTTAATTAGCTTTGAAAAGAAAAATTATCGTTTTTAGATGTCGTAGTAGTAGTAGCAGTAGTAGTAGCAGCAGCAGCAGCAGTAGTAGTAGTAGTGGGAGGAGGAGGAGAACGAGGAGGAGGAGGAGAACGAGGAAGAGGAGGAGGACGAGGAGCAGGAGGAGGAGGTGGAAGAGGAGCAGGAGCAGGAGGTGGAGGAGGAGCAGGAGCAGGAGGAGGAGTTTTAAGGTCAATTTCAAGTAAAAAAACAACAACAACAAACTGAATAATTTTTTGAAACCATTCACCAGTGTCACCTGAAATTTCAGATAACAAATAGATCTATGTCATCTGACCATACAAAATGGATTTTTTTTGTTGGGTAATTCTCAAATAGTGGATCTTGATACTGTTAGAAAGCTCTTGCATTTTACTTTCAATGAGTGAGAGATTTTTTACTCCACCACATTTCAAAGCAAAGAATGCCTGCTTAGTTACCAAACTAAGAGGCTAAAAAAGTTTTGAGAAAATGCATTTGAAGATCAGCATTGTAAGTTAAAACGTCCTACACAACCGGGGTTTGTTGTTACTTTTAGATTTATTACTATGACTTCAATACTACATTGATTTTAAAATGTTCAGAAATCGTTAAGCTTGAATTAAAAAAAAAAAAAAAAAAAAAAAGAGAGCACAAAACCCAGGTTGTCTATTTCGTCTTTATTTCTGTGAACGGACAAGTGACCCATTTGTGTGGGTGGGTCATATATTCTAAAATTTGAATTTACAAATATTTCAGTATTTTCACTTCCTTTTTTCATATTCAGTGGGCAACACACTTAGGGGCATTCACACAAACTTGCGCAGTAGGACACGTAAGTATAAAAACTAACCATGTTGATAAGAATATACATATTTACATTTGATGTACACACACATAATGTGTTGCTGTAGGATGCTTGAATGATTATGTCATGTCATTACTTTGACTTAGACCATTAAACAATTGTTTCCAAAGTGCAAAAGACTGAATATTAAAGTGTGGATGCCTAAGAGTAAGACTATGGTACGACATGTCAGGCTTAACTTATGTAACAGTATAAATTTTAGTATCAGCAGTTTCCACCCTTAAACACACACACACACAGAGAGAGAGAGAGAGAGAGAGAGAGAGAGAGAGAGAGAGAGAGAGAGAGAGAGAGAGAGAGAGAGGAAAATTAATCTTGTGATTTTGTTACTGCGTTGGCAGCTAGCAGCTTTATTGAGTAAGAATTTCATTCAATGGCGAAAAATACAAACTGGTGCACTTAACATTGAAAAATGTTGGTGTGTTTGTTTGAGTTGGGAGTTGCATTTTAAACATTTAAAACCGTTGATACAACCAGAGAATGCATTTATTCAGCTCTGCAATAGAGGAAATTGGATCTAGATATTGAGATTCTCTACCAAAGTGCTGGAGTTATAAGACAGAAAAAGAAGCTTGCCCTGAGATCTGAGGTAACATTTCTGCCTTAAGTTAGAGCCCCGCCACGAAACTCTGGCATCAAAGAATGGGAAATATTAATGTGCTGCATAGCTGGACTTTGACATAAATTGTCACATTAGTTTTGTCCATAAATCTTTTAATTTACCACAACTGTGAATGCATTTTTATTGTCATAATTATGCCTTGACACCAGTCCCAGGGAAACAGATTTGCGGCAAAGTAAGGCTTTGAGACAACTCTCAAAGGCTTTTTACTTCTAGTTCTGTTGTGACTATGCCTTTTCCAATTTTGACTGGAGTTACATGTGTGTTTGTGTGATATTATATATACGCACACATGTATTATATATTTAATATATATGTGTATGTGGGTGTGCGTATTTGTGCAAATGATTTAAAATGCTCGAAAGTGACATATGACTCATGTATATATATATATATATATATATATATATATATATATATATATATATATATATATATATATATATTGATTGTACAATCATTGTCATGAAAACATGCACAACAACTAAAGATGATAAAGATTTCTTAAAACGGTGCTCACTATGTTTTCTGTTTTCTTTTATTCAAATCAGAGGAGGAATGTGTGAGGAGGAAAAAAATGGATCAGGGTATGTAAACAAGTAAACAATATATATAGATCTATATATATATATTTTTTTTCTTTTTTTCTTTTTTTTTAATTGTTGGTTTGCACATTAATGACATGGGATAACAGTGCATGAGGCTGAGCACAAGTTAGCCTAGCCTGTTCACAAGGATTGGTAAGGCGGTAATGAGACTAAGAGGTTACGAGGCTTGCCTTGCCCAGAGATGGTTCACTTAATTAAAGTGGCAGCCAGGAGACCAAATTTATATTCTGTAGGGAGTCTTTTAATCAAAAGTCGATGATTTTTTTTCTATTTCTCTATTTTGTTTAGGCACTGCCCTTCAGCTAAAACCTGTGCTGTCAAAAGCCTTTATATAATAATATGATATCTTTATAGATTTTGCTTGATCGAATCTTTTCTCTGAAAAAAAAACATAGAGTATGTTGAGTTTCCTTATTTTTTACACTACACAATTACAAAAAAGAGAGAAGGATCGAAACTTGCAAACGACTGTGATGGATTATCTCCATCATTTACTTTTTGCGGATTTTTCCATAAAATTAGATTGTAAAATTGGCATGGACTTTGTTCATTAATTCTGCTTCAGTGTAGAATACAATATTACATAGAAATAATTATATTATGTTTTATTTTCTCATTTTATCACAATTTCTTTCAACTTTCTTGAAATAATTGTATGCTTTTTTTAAAATTTAAACCCGGCAGTCATTTTTTAACCCCCAATGTGTAATATAATTTATGCAAAGCCAATTATGAATCAGTAACTCTCTGATCATGCAGGTAACCATGAGTGTGAGGTGTTGGGCAGTGGACCAGAGGCAGCTGAGAGTGCTAGCACCTGGAACAGCTGCAGAAAAAATCCACGTCACCTCAACTTCATCCCTGCGGCCAATTTCTGTCGCCAACACTTGCGACGACGTTTCGCGGATGACCAAGTGGTGCTGGACCTTGTACGCAATATTTCCTTTGGAACAGTGCGTCTCAGAGTGGGTTACACAAGTGCAGAGCGTCCCAAAGGTTACAGTTTCCACACTCACAGGGGATCCAACATCCTGCATACTGGCTCAGGCTGGCTGCATGCCCTGTCTCAAGGGGTCGGGCCCTGTGAGTGTTCTCGCTGTGCAGGCACCTCCACCTCCACGCCACCCCAGACGTGGTACAAAATTTCCATAACCACAGCATGTCATGTTGTCTTCAACTCTGAGGAAGCAAAATTCACCACTGTGGATTTCTTTTATGATGATGAAACTGCTAGAGTAGACGGCAGGATGAAGTCCGTATCAGGGTTAACACTGACACACAGAAATGTCGCTGATGACTGGTGTAGGATGATCTGTGTAACACACGATCAATCTCTCGTCGATACGCTCAAGCTTTGTCTGGAGCAGCGAGTCTTTCTCTATCAAGGTTTCATGAAACGTCCAAGGTACGCTTGGCAGAATCTTTGCGTTATTGTTTCGCATCCTCACGGCCAACCGAAACATATCACAGTGGGTGAAACCGAGAGATGGGAAACGAGAGGTCGCCACAAGAAAAGGTTTGTGTACAACACAGACACTTGTCCTGGAAGTAGTGGTGCCCCAGTCCTTGTTTTAGACGACATTCTTCTGATGATAAAAGATCAGACGTGGATAACACCACACAGCGAGGGTGAAGTCGAAGGAAAACTGAACTACAGTGGAACCAGCTATTTAGTTCCAAGGACAATTTATGAAGCTGATTTCATACTTTGATGGATTCTCATGCTTTGATTGTGTCATAATTTATCAATACAAAAATCACAATACTCTCCTTTACCAATCATTGCAAACAAGCAATTCAAAAGAAGACTTTCGCTATTCCGCATTCTTAAGTTTAACACAAATTATGAACAATGAATATATACATATAATATAATGATTTACCAATCATTGCAAACAAGCAATTCAAAAGAAGACTTTCGCTATTCCGCATTCTTAAGTTTAACACAAATTATGAACAATGAATATATACATATATTTTTGTTGAAACATACTACTATCAAGTTTCTTATGCATATATTTTTTAATCGACTAAAAGATTGTAATGTCTTCTTATACTAACAACAGCACTTTGACATATAGACTACATATTTTATGTCTTCGGATCCTGACACTGACCATGGACATGTGGGCAACATAAACTATAATTTTGACAACAAAATACTAACATACTATATAAAATACATAAATTGTTATGTCCTCTCCTCCTGAAAACAGCACCTCTAGCATGAAAACATAAATAATATATATTTATAAATGTCAGTAAATTTACCACATGCACTTTGTTTGGCTTTCTTTTGTTTTAAAAACATTTTGTTTGTATAGGCCAATACCACCTTTCAAGTTCAACTTCAAGGCCGACCCGCTGTGTTGCGTTTGGCAAAACATTGCTGGTGATAACCAGTACGCCCATGGAAGTTATGCAGTTTCACGTGTAAAAATAGTAAGTTCGAATGTTTCTATCCTCAAATATATCACAAACCATCAAGAAATAATTACTAAATACAGTGGAAACCTGATATAACAAGGATGATGGGACCAGAGCACATCCCTGCTAAATCAGAAATGCAAGGGAAGTAAGCATTTATGTTCTAATCCAGCATATTTTGTTAAAAGCCTGGATGATTTCATACTTTTTTTTTTATTTGAAAGGCATTTCTCTTGCGTTGGACATCGTTTATGGCCATAATGAAAAGAAGTGCCCGCTGCTGTCAGGGTGCATTACAGAAACTGTGTGCGTGGCTGCGTGCGTATGTGATGTGAAGGCCTCAAGCAAGTTGTGCCGCGTGACTCATTGCGTGTTTGTGTAGCTAGGCCTAGTGCTAGATCGAGGTCTGCAGCACACCGCAGTCCTCTCTTGCTTCACCTACAGTTGAGCATGTAATTGCAGTGATTTGCCTTGCAATTGCATGGGTTTGTTCCATCACCCTGCTCTTTTGATTTGACGGAGTCTGTGTCCCCATTATAACAGACTCGGCTTCCATGAAGATAATTTTTTCTAGGATAAAGATACGGAAAAAAGGGGATTTAAAATATCCTTGTTATAACAGGATTCCTGTTATAACCAGGCCTTCATATATGGTTTCCAATGTAGTTTGTTTATCCTGTTTAAACTTGTTTTGTATTCACGTTATAGATGTATTCATAATTTTTCCTAGTGTAGATCTAGGCCTATAGATCAAGTAACTGGCGAGATTATCTTTATCTAAAGATCTTATTAAATCTAGCTCTCGATCAAACTTTAGAAAGCACCAAGATCATGACTT
>BLXT01001094.1:257027-267661 GCA_019648995.1 Plakobranchus ocellatus
GACCGCACTAATGCGCCGTCCGAGGAAATCGTATTGGAGAGAAAAAAGCATTCGTTTATTTTATTTTGTCTTGGAATACGTACGACTTTCTGTGTGACATGTAGAATCTACTGAATGTCGCGATGATTAGGATTTTGTTTTGGTAGAAAAAGTGGTTTATTTGCAAGCAGCATAAGGAAAAAATGCACAGAATGCGGCGAGTGGCAAATGATTGTAGGAGCAACGTCGCTTTTCTTTCTTTCTTTTTTTTTTTTTTTTTGTATCTCTGCATGACATGCCATGCAGTTATACAACAAGAATGAAATCGGCAGGTTGGCATTATCAGAAGTGGTATAAAGTTGTTGTTTTTTTGTTTACAATTTTTATGCTCTACACAAACATTGTCTCACTACGTTTAGAGCTGCCCTGCATTCTATGCTCTCATTTGATAATTTTTATGGGATGCTTTCAAAGACCCTTAGATCCTTTTGCCTATGGAGGTCCTTGTGGCAAAACGTTTCATTTTGTGGCTAAAATAGCAAAATAAAATGAAGGCCAAAGACGTCTTTTTAGGATTTAAAATTGAAAATATTTGTGGATTGTCAAATAACAAAACGACTTTTCCTTAACGTACGTTCTTTGTAATTACATATAAAGCCATATGAAAATGAATATTTCTGATAATGCTGTTCGTTTCTATCACCTTTAGTTAATTTCATACCTCTGGTACAGTGCATACAGTACAGGAGGTGAAGTTCCAATTCCCGACGGAAAGCCAAAACAAATGAAATATATATATATATATATATATATATATATATATATATATATATATATATATATATATATATATATATATATATATGATTCAATATTGCACTTAAATAGTATACAATCTGAGAGGGTCTTACTAATGAAATAAAACTGAAAGCTATAACAATAATTATTACTTACTCGCATTAATGGTGTTATCCATTTTCATACCTTTGCTGAAATTCCCTGACAGCGTACGCTATGATGTCGCCAGCCATTCCTAAACCACATAAAACAATAACGGGCACATTCTTTTTCACCAGAGCTAGCACACGATCTATCTCTTGCGGTCCTCCTTGAACCAACAAACCAATCAATGGAATTGGGCCAACTTCATCGTCCACTGGAAAGTGTTTTAAATTAAGGATTAATCAACCTTAATTAATGAACGAAAAAAGAGCACATTGTTGGTGATAACTGGGAGAAACTTCTACAAATATAAAGAACAACTGATTGAACTGATTGTCGTACTATTTATTAAGTTTTTTTGTAAATCTATGTTTCCACGTGGAAAGACTCAGTTTCTTGTATGAAATTCTACTTCAAGAGTGACAACTTCATAAGAAGCCAGAGAAATAAATGGGATCAGAATCAACATCATCCGCTGATAAAATACGCTGATCTAGTGACTAAGGAAGATTGCAGAATGCATTCAACCCACTGGAGTAGTTGTTATAAGAGGCAAACAAGACAAAAAAGAATTTAAAAGAGATAAACTTTATGAAATTCGAGAAGGATCTCATGAAAAGATGAGTGAAATAGGGTCTCAACTTACTCGTTAAAGAACTAAGTCTCCTTTCTATGGGTTTTGTCAAGCGCAATTCGAGTTGTTTCAAGAAATTTGTCTGGCAGGCAGGCCCCATTTCCTTGTTCGTTATCAAGAAGTGCGTGAGGTTCCTGTTAATACGACTGCTTTCCCCGTCGATGGACTCGTCGCGTTGGCTGATCAGAATATTCGTTTTACCCAGCTGTAAAAAAAAATAGTGGTATATTATTTCGTGCTCAGCTTGCATGTAAATACATACATTCTCTCATAATTTCTCTTTAAAGCCATATATTTTTTTCAAATATATAATACATATAAGTTTGCTATTTCGGAAAAAAAAAATGTTTGCGTCTGTAAGTTTATGCACAAATGCTACGTCAGGCATTTTATGTGCGTAAACTTGACATTTTTCGAACGGCAATGAGAAACAACAAAGTGAGCACAAAATATGCACATGGAAAAAGGGATGATTTATCATTGAATAAAAGCCAGGCAACTGAAAATTTTTATTTTACCTTTTCCTCGTGTCTTTGGGTGAATGTTGCACCCTTACGTCTGCTTGGGCCTGTTCTGAGACTAAGACAATTTCAATTGCTCTAAAAGAGCGATTTTCAAGGTGGTTAATGATAAAGTGACTGCCCTGAGTGACGGCATAGACATCTCAATAATACTCACACAAAGACACGTAGTAATTTGAAATAAAAATATACAAATACCTTGCTAATATCAATCCATAAATCATGTACACTTTCTTTTTTCCACGAGTATATTCTTCTTGACAAGAATGAGAAGGATATAGCTTTTAAAAAATCTCTCTTGTAGCCTATACAGCTCACTTGACTAACTTCAATTTGCCTTCATAAGGCAATGATTCCGTTTGCCTTTTTTTCTTGTTTTCTTTTTTATTTTTCTTTGATATTTCGTAGCGTCAATATAGTAGCCACAGCCATTACAGGATTGTATCAGTTCGCCTAGAGATATTTTCTGGAAAACAAAACTTACATACCAAACTCTTAATGCCGTTTATCCCTTTGGATTTTGCGCTGGCCGCACCAAGTTTCAAAACGGCACTGTTCTTATTTCCAGTATGCTTTCACTGCTGCAAAGAAGGGACTTAGGTGACTGGGCTCTAAAATTCTTCAAAGGTATAATCTGAAAACTGTAAAGTAGTTTGTTGAATTTTAAAATATGTCACAAAAACTGTGGGCAGCATTAACACACCCATAATTTGGAGATTCATTGCGGCTTCCCACAAAAATTTGTGCATGTATTAAGATTATTTCGCCTCAGCTCTTTTATTGTAACATTATGTGGTCAATGTTACAAGAGTCTATCATTTTTAAACTCTCACCGTGCCGATATTGACGCTGTTTCCTATACTATCAGAGACAGCCTGAGACAGCGCCTGTTGCGGGACGAGGCCCATCACTACAATCTTGGGCAGCTGCTCGCTGGACACAAATCTGACCAGAGCTTGCTCACGGGTAAGGATCTTGCGACGATTTCTCTCTTTAGCCACCGCTTCGCCAATGATTTGCGCTGTCCCGTAGTTTTGACCATCCATTAAAATCATCATATCCGCGAAGCTAGCAGCCTTGAAAATCAAAAGACCGTGGGTAAAAATTCTTTATAATATTATGGTTTTTTTCTGAGGCAGTTTTAAGGTGTGCATTAGCACTTGAAACACCTCTCTAAAGGTTTACACTGCGATGAAATTGAAAGCTGACTACACAGACTCATCATGTAAAGTTAGCGTGTAAACAATGAAACGCAACCATAGTGTCATGTACCTGGAAAAACTGTGAAACTGCTTACATGGCTCCTTCACCTCGGGTGAACAGAATGAATACTTTCTTATAATGAGGTCAATTGAACAACTAAAATTATGATAATGATAAGTGTGTATACACCAAAATAAATTATGAAGAACTCTGAGGAATAAAATCATAATAATATTAACATATTATTCAGATACTTACTTGGTTACTTGGTTACCTGTAGGCTTTGTCCATCCACTGCAGGATGTAGCCCTCTGTAGATGTTGTGCTTTCCTCTTCAATTCTGGACCTGATGCTTTCCCGATGTCATCCATCTATCTTGCTTCTCCTGTTTCTTCTTCCTGACCTTGGTTACCACTCTGTGCATTTTTTTGCCCATCTATAGTCTTTTCCTCTGGCAATGTGTCCTGTCCAACTCCATTTATGTCTTTGAATGTATTCGATTACATCGATCACCTGGGCCTTTTTTCTGTCTATGTTGTTGGTACTCTATCTTTAAGTTTGATATTTAGCATCTTTCTTTCCATATCTCTTCGTACTCTTTTTAGTTTATGACACAATTGCTTGTTTAATGTCCATGTTTGACTCCCATATGTCATTGTTGAAAGGATGCACTAGTGATATATTTGTATTTTTAGTGTAATGGGTAGGGTTGCATCTTGGGAGATTTTCAGCTATTTTTCAAATGTATACTATGCCTTTCTTATCCTCGTTATCATTTCTTCATTGGATCTGTTTATCAATGTAGTTGTCTGGCCCAGATATGTGTATTTTTTCACATTCTCTACACTCTCGTTGTTTATTACTATAGGTCTTTCTGCGATGTAAAATGCCATGTATTTTGTTTTCCCGTTATGAATTTTTAATCCGACTTCTTTTACCTCCACTATTTAGTTTGTCCACGTGTTCCTCCATTGCTCCTCTTTTCTCTAAACATAGGGCTACATCATTAGCGAATCACAGATCTCTTAAATATTTTCCATCTATGTTGATGCCATGTTTTAGATTACCTGTTTAAGTACTTGTTTGATGACTTTTATGAATAATTTAGGTGAGATTGGGTCGCCTTTTCTTACTCTTTTCTGAATTGCAAATGATTCCGATATTTGGTTGTCCATATGTATTCTAGCTGTATCTCCTTTGTAGGTGTTTTCTATTATGATGACATAATTCTCTTTGATATTTATCTTTCTTAATGCTTGGGCTAATGCCGCATGCTCCACGGACTCGAAAGCTTTCTCATAGTGTATAAATCCAAGGCATAGTGGCAAGTTATACTCATTACATTCCTCTATTAGCTGATTTAAGGCCTGGAGATGATCAGTTGTGGAGAAGTTTTTTTTTCTAAAACCTGCCTGCTCTCCTGGTTGGCTTTCATCTAGAATTCTTTCCATTCTTTTTTGTGGGAGTCTCGTGAATATTTTGAATGAATATGATAGAAGACTTATTGAAAGGTAGTGTTTGATATCTTTCGGGTCGCCTCTTTGTGTATTATAATTACTTTTGCTTCTTTGCAGCATATTGGTATTTTTTTTTCTTTTGAGGACTCTTTGTACATCTTTGTCATGTATTTCATTACTTCTGATCCTCCTATTTTCATAACATCACTTATGATGCCATCATTTCCTGGCATTTTTTTCCTCTTCGTTTCATCTAGTGAATCTCTTACTTCTTCTTCTAAGAGCAGTGGTATGTCTTCCTTGTCAGGACTTGATGTTAAGAGCGTTGGTTGGTCTGGAGTAGTCAGTTCGCAGAGTATCCTGTAAAAACTTTGACAGATAGTTATTATTTTATTCCTATCTGTTGTGCTTTCTTCATTTTCTTTTATCATGCAGGATACTTTCTTCCTGACTACTCCTTTATAAGCTTCTTTTGGACCTCTTCCGTTTACAATAGTTTTCTCTATTTCTTCTTTTCTTTTTCTGCGTTCTCTTGCCCTTCTTTTCTTTTTCACCAACTTGTTTAGTGCTGTGTATTCAATCTATTCATAAGTTGTTTTTTTCCTTGTTTTTTCTTGAGTGTTTTTTATTTTTCATATAACCTCTTTATTTCCATGTCTTCTAATTTCTCATTGGGCTTGTCTTTTCCATTCTTTCTAAACCTTTTTGCATCTTCTTCCATAATTTTATGAAAAGTTTCTATCGTAGGTTTGTTGTCTTTAGGGACAAGAATCTGTTTGAAATCGCTCGAAGGAACTGCTCTTTATTCATCTCCAGTATTTCTGTGTTTTTCTTTATTGGTCTCTTTCTTTTAATTCTTCCTAGTCTTTCCAGTCTTGAATTTATTACTGTTCTTGCACTTACCGTTCTGTGATCAATCACTGCTTATATCTATTTTGGTAATAACACCACAGTCCTTGCTCATATTTCTCTCTGATGTCATTATACAGTCCATATGGTTCCTGGTTATCCCATCTGGTGACTCCCATGTCAACAGTCTCTTTTCTGGCTTTTGGAAAAGCGTGTTGGCCATTGTTAGGGTTCTCTCTTCTGCAAAGGTTATGAGTCTTTCTCCTCTAGCATTTTTCTCTCTTGTTCCAAATGGTCTCATACTTTGTGTGTCTGAATGCTTATCTTTCTTTCCAATTTTGGCATTGAAATCGCCCATCATAATGTTATACTTGCTCTTGTCCTAGTTCTTCATAATATATTTCTATTTCTTCATCATCAAATATTGTTGTGCGTAGACCTGAATAATGTTCAGTTGACCTCCTCTTATTTTTATCGTACATACTATTATTTTTTTCACTATGGATCTTCATCTTCTCTACATACTTTGTCATGTTTCTATTTATCAATAATGCGACCCCTTTGGCTGTTGGATTGTCCTCTGTCTTTCTCTTTTCAAAGATCCAATATTCTCCTAGTAGCTCAGACAGTCCTTCTACTCCTCTTTTGGTTTCGCTGAATCATATGATGTGCCACTTTATCTGGATCTGTTCTAGTTCTTCTAACAGTCTTTCCAGGTCATCTTGTTGGATAGTTTTTGGCGTTATAGGTTGCTATATATACCAGCTTGTCCCTTTCCTTTGTCGGCCTCACAGTTTCCAATTGGATTTGGATGTAGAGTGTCAAATTGAAGCTTTGCTACCAAGTTATGGGATCTTGCCTTCAGCTGCCTTATATAGCCTTGGGCTTTACGGCCTCTATTTATTTTCCTCATCATCTACAGATTTTCAGCCTACAATCAACGCGCCGGCTTCAACGTGTTGTCGACGGGCTGTTCTTCATTTGAGGTCCCTTCCTGTAGACTTAACCCCCAAGACAGTGGGGGTCTGTGGATGGAAGTCCTCCCTCATGGGATCATCCGCTCTTTGACAGATCTTGTTATTATTCCTACAGGGATCCATTACTCTCCTCGCCAGGTTTTCCTGGTGGGGGAGAGTCGGTTTAGTCGCCGAACACCCGGCGGATGCAGTTAAATGTCTTACCAAGGACTATTGCAATGCTTACCCACAATTATATTGAATGTCAGCTGTAGCTGGGATTTGATGAGCTATAAATCAGCTTAAAGCTAGATCGAAATGCTCTTGTATCTGTTACTCATAGTGATTGTCTACAATCAGAGTGAACTTTGAAATACTTATAAATTTCCTTTCATTGTTTTAGTAAAAGGTTTTACGAATGTATAAGTTGATAAGTTGATTGCAAAGGACACGTGTAGGGTCATGTTTTTACTTTCTCTTTATAATAAAAGAGTTATTATCGGATCGACAACAGACTTTTAAAAAATTAAAGTTAACTTACTTTTATAAGTCCATCCTGAAAGTTATCAATGTCTTCATGGTAACTCCATTCCTTGAAGTGTTTGTTACTGGAAATAACGGTCAGAACTAGTTTGGGAGAAGTCAGATCCCATTTGCCCACCATATCAGAGACAAGACGCTCCATTTGGTCTATGCTGATCTCTTCCACGTAAATATACTTGGAAGACTGTTTTCGGTTAGATAATTTGAATATTCTTATTTTATTTGAAACAATCTTTTATGAATCGACCATAGAGGACAACAGAAAGAGAGGCAGACACAGATAGCTTATAATATGAATTCTTTATCGAAATAATTACTAGGAAAAGACATACACCGTTCTTATATCAAATAAATTATTAAAAGAGGACTGAGGCATTTTACTCAATCTGAAAAAAGCAGGAGAAGAGATAAACTTATGTAGAAAAACATGCTCGACACGGATGGATAATCAGAAAACAATGAATGTAATATTGAAACTGTTTTTTAGTAGTAAAATAAGCAAAGGGTTGTGATCTTCTAGGATTGCTTGGCAATATCTAGCAATTGTAAAATTTATAAAGATATTATAAATTTTATATAATTCTTTTGAGGCAGCAAACCTCCTCTTTTACTTTAAAAACAGATATTTTGTACTAGTGATACAAAAGATGCTATTATTTTACATTTGGCAGCCACTCACTGACCTTTAAAGCAAATATACGTGGCAAGAAAAGAAAAGGAGAGAGATGAAAACGGTATAAATCAGTCCAATAAAAACCTTAACTTGTATTTTCTATCTAGACTGGGATCTATTTTATTTTATTTTTGTTGTATAGATCTAACAGTAACACCTCAGTAGCCTTGACCAGGTAAAATTTCGAAGTGGCTAACGTCATTATTCAAGTTCGGAAAAAACTAAAAATTATCTTGCGCAACAAGGCAATTTAGAATTAATCTGCGCGACTAGAGCGAATAAAGTAAGAGAAGTTTACAAATTTTATGAATTCGATGTGTGTTGGGTCTTGCTCTAGAATCGGAGTGACTGATCTTTTGATTTAGCCTTGTTTACTTCTAACATTCAATCAAAGGTTAAGTCGGTCCGGGATAGGCCCTTGTTAGCATAATAGTGCTAGCATAATTTTTTTTAGCTTTGTTTACCTTTTTAGATCTAGGGATTTCCAGATGGTTTTTGAAGGTACAAAAAAGTTATTTACTGAAAGATGTTAGATTCTACCCTAAAGACCTGATAAGCTTGGTATGCCTCTTAAATGAGATGTTTGCGTGTTCGAGAGGGAGTAAATGAGAATATTTGATCGGTCAATATTTATTTCTTTACGACCTCTATTCTCTATTACATAAGACAGTAAATTTTAGTCTTTACTGGTTATTAAGTAACTGAGGAGCGGTGGCTCATCTGATAGGGCAATTCGCAAGAGGTCCAAGGTTCGAATCCTAGCTGGACCAAGACTATTTTTCATTGCTCCCCTGTGGGTTCTAGATCTCTTAAGACTCAGCGAAATCAAGGCAGCAGCGAGGAAAGCAATGTCAAGCTATCTCAGAATGCCGTATGCCAGGAGTAATCAGGACCCTACTCCTGGTTCCCTAATGCTTGGAAAAAGCGTGAGACCCACTTTACTTTTAATTTTTAAAAAATTATTACATAACCAGTATTTTTCTGGAAGCTGTACCTGTGAGTATAGAAGGATGATTGAGAGATCGTTCGAGAGATCACTTAGAGATAAAAGGCCAACTTTAGCGAAGTTTTCGTTTGATTTTTGGCAAGACTTGGAGTAGTTTCTGTTCTTCAGTCTATTTAAAAGAACTACGTGTCATAGGTAGTGTTCATCTAGACCTACAACTGGATAGCCCAAAACCATCCGTGGCAGCGAAGAAAGGGACAAAAAAAGCAAAACAACAACAACATAATAATAATAATAATAATGATGATGATGATAATAATAATAATAATAATAATAATAATAATAATAATAATAATAATAATAATAATAAAAATAATAATAATAAAAATAATAATATGTAGGGACGACGTGGAGTTAACGTGTGCACGAAATGATGAGGGCAATATGCTCAGTAAAGACAGACAACTGCTGCAATCTCTTTTTGGGCCAAGCCCCATTTATTTTCCACATACAATGATAAGGTGTAGATATAATATAATAAAATACAGCTCAGTCCACTTCTTTTTGGATACAATTTCCAATACGTTCTAGGACGGTATTTAGGGTCTAATACAATTTCAGTCCACTCCAGGACTCCTTTAAAACGTAGTTTGATTTTCAGCCCGTTCCAGGACTGCTCTTTAAGCGTAATTTAACTTTCAGTCCATTCCAGGATTGCCCTTGTAAAATTCAATAACGGGAGGAATTCTGAATACAACAATATTATGAAGAATTTGAGGAAATAGGCATTATTATGCTAGAACCAAAGCGTAAAGAATACCCAAAAGATGTCACTATAAGTAAAAATTTGACACCTCAACAAAACAAAGAAGCGCGCGAATTACTTCAAACTTTTGCTGACATGCTTAGTGACATACCAGGAAAAACGGAGAGAGTTGAACACAAAATAAGGCTGACTGATGAAACACCTTTCAGAATGAAGCAAAACCCACTACCTGTACACGCCATGGACGAGGTTGATAAAGAAATAAACTTCATGTTAGAGTAGAGTCGGGCATCATAAGTAAGTCAACTTCACCCTATGCTTCCCCTACCACAGTGGTTATGAAATAAGACGGAGCTAGAAGACTATGACTAGACTTCCGAAAACTCAACAAAATCACAATCTTCGATGCGGAACCAATACCAACGCTAGACGAATTGCTAGGAAAAATGAAAGGCGCCAAATTTTTCACTAAATGCAATCTTACTAAAGGTTACTGGCAAATACCAATGGATGAAGATTCAAAAGCCTACACAGCTTTCCAGACAACCCAAGGCCTAATGGAGTTTAACTACATGCCCTTCGGATTGTCATGCGCTTTATTACAGTATATGAATGAAAGTTTGATCGCCTGAAAATAATGTCGAATAAGCATTAATAAACATAGCTAGTTACTAGTACTTTTTTTCCTTAGCCTAGTAAGGGCTATTAGCCTTCCCTCTCGAGAAAGAGTAGGAGAATTCACTCACCGTGACGCTTTTGCGTGCAATGCAACGTGAGTAGGCGAAACTAGGCCTTTGGTGCAAGGTCGCCTAATTATTGAGGCAAGCAAGAGACCCACAGTTGGAGAGTGCAGATTGAGACGGCTGAGCGTTAACACGAAAGCAGCTCTTTTTCTTAGCATAGAAACAAACCCTAGACTCCAGATTTACAGTTTCAATCCGAAGTGATTGACCACGCGCTGGCACATCTACCTGAGTCTAGACAATGTTTGTCGCAGCCAAGAAATAGCCAAGAAATATTAGACGTAGAAAGAAACCTCAGCCAAAACTTTAGGACGACAACTTCTTAAAACTTTGAACACTTAGCAATATTTTGTATGCCAGAAACCTTATTGAAGAAGTTTGAAACTGTCAACGCTGTTTGTATACATTTGATGCAATAAAGC
>BLXT01001094.1:301629-317972 GCA_019648995.1 Plakobranchus ocellatus
AAAAAAAAATTGGGAACACTAAAAAATGCAGCCAAATATAATGCCATCTAGGGTCACCATGTCACTAAGTTATCACATAGTGCCTGGATCCCATTTGTCTTGGTCTGCCTAGAACTTGGAGAAGTATTTCAATTAAAACTGTTGCACTAAAACTGTTACGCAAAAAAAAAAAAATAATAAAAAAAAAAAAGGTTTACCTTTTCACATCACTACACTCAAAAACTGAAAGTGCTTATTTACAACTATTTCAGGACTGCTTGGTTCTGAAAGTGCACATCATTTTGTATTTTCTTTTTAAATTGTATGTATGCATGTGCAATTTTTTTTGGATTAGTCATAAGTTAAACATCAACTGACAGGAATTGTCGAATTAAACCGATAAACACAAAAGATATTTTTTAAGTTTCACCATAATTTGGTGCATACAAAGGGAATTAAATAATCCCTAGCCGCATAGCGCTTAAAGCGAAAAATTTGCCAGAACTGGTGCTTTGTATAAGCTTAACTTTACTTCTACATAGGTAGCATAACTTTGTCTATAGCTTCAATTAATGTGCTGGGGAAAAATTATATAAATTAATTGTACCTTTTGTAAAAATCAGTGCTTAATCCCAGAAAAGCTATATCTTCATGTCTAAAATGGGTGAGCCTGGTGTTCTTTTATAAAACAATATGAATTACTTCCTTGAAGGCAGAGCATTCTGAGTAAATACAGAGAAAAGGCAACACTGATTTTTTTTTTGAGAGGAAAAAAAAATTACCTGCTGATGTTGCCCCTTTTGTCTTTTTACTGGAAATGATCTTCAATATGGCCTGCTTCATAGCTACAAGGTAAGTTTCCATTTTCTCCTGATAGGAAGAAAAAATAGATATGTATCTTGATATATAAATTCTATGTTTCATTAAAATAGCCAAGAAAAGAGTGCTGCATTTTTATATAAGCAAAAGAAATGATCACAACATGTTAGGATTAAAAAACATATTGTCCAAAACTTGTGAGGAAACTGAATGATGTTAAGCTGATAGAATCAATTCAGAAGTCTAAAGACCAGTCCTAATGAGTTGGATGTTGCTTATAACTTTTGAAAAAAAAAAAAAAGGAATTTTAAGTTGTATTTTTTCCTTCTTGAAATGCTTTTTTCATAAAAGTTTAAAAATCAATATTTTTTATTAGAATTAAGATATTTTTATCCAGTTTCACTCTTGCTAACCTTATGGAAAAAAGTTTAAGGCCGTTTAAATTATTAAAAATGTTTAGAATTTGACTTCCTTCTCATTTAAAGAGGTCGACAAAACAAAAGTGCTTACTCATATGTTCCGCAAGTAAAAGTAATGTAGATAACCTTGATAAAGTACTATTTCACTCCCTTGAGCAAAAGCTAAGAGCAATTTGCTTTCAGATTTTATAATGAGGAAGGCAAAATGAAGATGAAAAGAGCAATGTCTGATAAAAAATGAATTATTTTTGGGATCCATCCTTTGTGTGAGGCTATGAATGAATCTAAGGGTATATGAACAGAGTCAATGTGAATGGGACTTAATCTTAGTCACATGAGCAGGACTAGATTTTTGTTCAAGAGAGAAATGATCATTCTTCTGCATTGCTAAAACTGACATATTTTATTCTTTTTAACTTTATTTTAGATACTAATTTAGTTGAAGATTCAACTTTGACCTTGCCAAAAATAATTCATCAATTTAAAAAAAAACAAAAAACAATCTACAATATTCTTGTCCATTAAAGCTTTCTATAGAAAACATTGAAACCAAATATTAAGTCGAAGTCAGAATATCAAAATACACTTTACTTTAAGCAACATTTGCATTAGATGACCAGGAAGAAGCAGTTCTTGAAACATGGGGCTGTCTGAACTTTCTGCTGCACAATCACCCTTCACAAAGGTAAACAATTTCTGTGTGGCATATCTGTTTGTTACATTGAGGAAAAAAAAAAAAAAGATTAAAAAGGTTTAGTAAAGATTAAGGGAAAAAAACCAATGCAAAGGCAAGAGTATGAAATTACTCTTAAACTTCTGAATGAAAATAAATCAAATTAAATTTTTTTTAAATCACTGCTACCTTGATTTCTTTCCTGAATGCTTTGTTAAAATGAGTAACAGCCAAAATGTACAAGGAAAAAATCAATTTCGTGTGTTTAAAATACCACAGAAAGATATAAAGGAAAAATCCAGCCCAGTGATGAAACGTTTACAGAGCTCATTTTGTTTAGTACAATTTTAATAACAACTTTTAAACCTTTTAAACTATTACTCACAATTTTTTGATATGTCATATTAACACTTGAGGATTTTGAAAAATCTTATTTCTTTTATAAGGGAGCAAGAAAGATATTTGAAGTGTTTAAGGATAAGTATGGCATCCAGATGTGATTTTCCTTATTTCTTAAATAAAACCTTTGTAAATGGTTTATTTCTTATATGAGGGTTTGCCAAAACGTGGGCTGTCATCATAGTTATGTGCGAACCATTTTCTACAAGTCCTATTTGAAAAAAATAACTCATCAATACATAAATTTTGATTTAGTGAGTGTTATGGCACACGAAGTACAGCTTTATGTTTAAAAAATCAGTTTTGGATGCATCCTTGCTGTCTAAATTAACCAAATATGTTTCGAATGTAACTATAATAACAAAATCGCCAAAAAAGTGGTCACCCATCAACAAATTAAGCTCATTCACAACAGATCATTGTTTTTTTTACATGGATAAACTCTGCTATCTAAATCTGCATGAATATTACTTCACTGATACAGAACTATAAAGAAACGTCAAGCCACCTTTCTGGGCCACGTGATGAGAAGAGGAAAACTGGAACATTTGGTAACAACAGGAAAGTTTGAAGGAAAAAGAAGCTGAGGAAGACATAGGGAGAAGATAATGGATGGACTGGCCACATGGCTTGGACCAAGAAAAGTGTTAGATACACTGGCCGCCGTCAAAGAGAGGAATTTGTGGAGGGACATGATCGCCAACGCTTGCAAGCAAGGCACTTGATGATGATGATGATGATGATACTCAACTGGGCTTTTCCCGTTAGTAACAGGAGAATCTTTTTTTCAAAATGCAAGAAAAAACGTGACACAATTCGGGGGTCCACCTTTTGGCAATTGCTCATATATGGGCGACTTCCTAAAAGTGTCATAAACGATGAGTTTTTTTTTCAATTACCGTTGGCAAGGCAACAGAAAAAAGTGTCGGCCATCTTGGATATAAGCATAATTTTCAAAATCTTAAAACTTCTGAACTAAATAAGATACAACTTTTCCTAAATGGGAATATGTTTTTAGGCTAAATATGAAAGTTTCATGTAAGCTTCAGTGATTAGGAAGTAAAAACAAATTTTCATGAAATTTTGAAATGTATTTAATATTTATGTATCTACATGCAAAAGTTATAAGAGCATTAGTCAGAGAAAAAACTCATATTGACAAAACGGCCAGTAAAGTCTGAGCAAAAATATTTTTGTCCTTCTGACCAATTATATGATGACAATTCCAAATAATGGACCTCCTTCAGCTCTCTCAAACTCTTCCTGTCTGGTTCTACAGGTTTCTCATGTATCAGTCTCCTTTCACCCATTTTCTTACGTCCAATCCATGTTGGCAGTCACTCACGCACTAAATTGGCTGAAAACTTCACTCAAAAGCCAACAAAGCACTGTGTAAACAAACCAACAATGGCTGACCACAGGATCATGATATGACATCAAATCTTCAACAAGACCTCATTGGGTGGTAACATTAACAGCTTGTGGAGCTGATGATCCCTCATGAACCATGGGGTTGGAAATCTCCATATGCAAAATCATCGCAGCTGGAGTAAAAACTGGGGGAACTAGGACAGATGCTCCACATATGGTAATTGTTATGAATTCTGTTCGCTTCTTGAAAAAATTTGTTTGAATTTGGATATCCATTTATGGTTGTTCTGTTGGCATCAATAGGGAGGCTGAGATTGTGAACTTTCCATTGGTGTATAATATGCCTATGTTTTGCTAGGGACAACTGGCCTACATAGCTTACATAAACAGCAAATTTTTTCACATTTTCTTGAAAATTTATAAACACTCTTGGAGGTAGCAATTTTGAATTTACAATAAGAGATATTTGTAGCCATATTTAGGTCTCTAAACTCTTATTCAGATAAGTACAAATTGGACAAACTTTACAAAACTACCCGCAGTCAAAATTTGACTGGTGACCCAAATTGACCCCAGGACCCCTTTAGATGCCGCACTTGTCCTAAAAAAACATGCTGTCTTATACATCATTTAAGACAAAGAAATGATAATGAACACATGTGAACAAATATCTAAATAGTAAATATTTATCATTTTTATGTATTGAGGTATACAAAAGCTTATGGTCATCTCAATTTCATAAAAAAATACCACTAACATAAGGTTTAAAAGAATAAGATTATCTTGGCTTAATGTGATAAACAGCTACTGGCTTTGCTCAAAAGAATTACTTTTGAAAACTTATTAAAGTGGAAAGTGATGTTTTATATTTGTTTTTTCTTTAATCCCCTAAAATCAAAGAATTAAAAAAAACAACAACAAAAAATAAAACTACACTAACATGACTACAAGATTCCTATTTTGGAGCAGTCAGCTAAAATTGCTTGATGCCCACAACCTTATATCCTGCGCTGAATCAGGAACTTTAATTGAAGCTCCTCCTGTATAATTTGATACCTATGTTTCACTGCCCTCATTGCTCAATGAAGCAAACTGATTGCTGTAGGCTAAGGGCTTTTATGGTCTTCTTATCTAGATGATTTACATCCTCAATCTATAACTTTCACCTGAATTTTCTCCATATGATAACATTCCACATCTTTTGTGTTTCGTGTCAAACTATCCATGAGTATTTCAGCTGTACAACTGGAAGTTTTCTTTATTTTTTTTTTTTTATATTCATTTTAAAAAGATAAATAAATGAGCACATTTTTAGAATTTTATTAATTAAATCTTAATTAGATCCCTCTGAAACTTTGTTCAGAATGTACAAATAATTTTTTTTAATATATTTCATAGTTATTTTAAAATTCTGGAAAAAAAACAACTTGGGTTTATGATTACTTCATGTGGTAGATAGTTTCGAAAAACAAAACACCCTCAAACACATTTATAACTATGCCAATGTTACAAATTATCTGCGTCAACTACATATCATATCATTATGCATTTTACTGTGTGAGAAATGTAGGATGTATGTCCATTTATTTTTCAATTGTCTTTCACAAATTAGAAATTTTAACTAAAAATATATCAATCAAAAGATTTTCTTAAAATACATTTTTAGAACACTGTACATAGTAAATAGACAGATGATGATTTGGAATGTGCATGCAGAGAGAACAAGAAGTGGAGCTTGTTCCTTAATTTTATCTGAACCAAGCTCAAGCCATTGGATGTTCTGAGGATCTATTATAAGTTGTGATATCACACCTGAGCCAGCTATCTCTTTGAATGCCCAAGCAACCAAGTGGAGACACATTAGCTAGTGGCAATCTGTATGTTTGAGTGTATTGAAGATTTAGAATTGGGAACTAGATAAGAGATGTGTAGAAGGTTACCCTTGGTGGGGTTATGGAATCATCTAAAATAAGACGATAAAATATAATACAGTGAATGAGGCAGTTAAAGAGATGAGACGAGTTAAGTGCTTCCTGAATGTCATCAAATCTGTCATTCCGTTTATCTCTTCTAAAGCACGGTCACAGCTTGTTGGAAAAGCATAACAGAACACAATTGGATGCTTGGATTATATTGATAAAATTACAAATACTGTTCAGTGAAGATACCAAAGATTCTTGATATTAGATTGATCCAAAGAATAAAACAAGAGATTTTTTTTTAAAATTTTTTTGCACAGCACCGTTGTACAGGATTTTACCACAGCCGCCCAAAAAAACTGAATTTATGGTCAGTGATCAGAATTTTTCGCGACCAAAATGGAATATTGGCTGCTTGGAAAAAGTTAATTAGAAAACTTACATCAAATAATTAAATTTGTCAACATCTTTCTCAAGATGGATGGCCACGCTTTCCATAAACAAGTAACGCCCAATTTCCTCGTCAGTGTAAAAATCAGGCAGTGAGAGTTTTACCCTGAATCTTTCTCCAATATACTGCAAAACAGAGGCCTGAGTGTGAAGACCCTCTGCCATGACTTGGCGAAGCATGAAAACCACACACCTACAGAACGCAAGAAAAAATACCTTAAAAGAGTGAGAAATCATAAAAAAATAATATTACCTGAGAGAATATCGTTTGTTAAACAATAATTTTTTTAATAACAATGTGAAGATGATTTAATACATCATATCCTTTTTTTATGTTGAAGAAAAAATCAAAGAAAAACATAAATAAATTTTATTTAATAGACGCATGCCAAAAAAAATTCATAAATTAATAGAACCAATTTAGCATCTTTTTGAAATAACATACCCTTTGTAAAAAGTGTCTTCTTCCCTTCCTTTTATCATCTCATCATATATGTATTTGTCAGATACATCAAGGAGGCCCTGAGAAACATTTGAAGAAGAAATAAGAAAACAGTTCATTTGTTATATATGGAGACACCTTTGAACTGAAGCAGTGGGTTTCAGAGGTTGAAAGGTCTTGATATGAAACTGTTCCAACTGATATGACATAATATTCTTAATGAGGGCATTCTACAGTATCTACCAACTCGAAAAAGACAAAAATAATAGCTGTCAACTGGCTGATTATTTCACAAACTAAGGCATGATCATCTATCATGTGATTTCTTAAAATAAGCCATCACAATCATTAAGTCCTTCAAAAATATTAATCTTCGTAACTCAATGTTTATTTTTTATAGAGTATCAAACATAATGCAATCAAAATCATCTACAAGAACTTTATCTAGATTTCTATGCACAGGTTCTTAAAAAAATTTTGCTTAATGCACGGATGCCATACGCATCTGAAAAAAAAAAAAGCAGAAAGCTTATTGGTCATCCCGGGGCTGCATAAGGCCCTGGTAGGGTATCGAGGCAGGTGGGGTAACAGGTTTTTTAGTAACTTTTAGGCTTAATCCTGGGCCTCTCATGCATTGAAATTATGTATTTGAGGTGAACAATGACAAGCATAAGACTATCAAACAATCAATAAAAAAAAAGGAAAGAAAAAAAAAGGCAGCAATGAACAAAAAGAAGGCACATTATCTATATAAGTCAGATATCCGATGTAATCAGAAAACTGGCATACCTGTTTATGAACTCACAAAAATATTCAAAAAAATTATTCAAATCACCTTGAACATTACTTAATTGAAGTTTTAGTTTTGATGTCTAAAAGATACATGTGATTGTCCATTCAAAATGAGTTATTAATTGTTAGCCCAACAGAGGCCAAAAAAAGACAAAAATCATTAGCCATGTTCAACAAAATTTCTTTGCAGATCTCTATTAGATGACTCTTTGTAACCTGTCAAAAAAATGCTTTGATACTTTTAACTATTTTCGAAAATTTTAACAAATTATTCACGATTGCTCATTTTGGCCAGAATCTTGACTTTTAGTTGCCGACAGTGCAAGGTAATTAATTACCTTGAAGGGAGAATGCGAGGCAGCAAGCCCCTCAAGATATAAGCTTATCAGGGTGGGATGGGCACGGGCGAGCTGCATGGATTAGTGATGCCGCGCCCCGGTCAGTTGAACCGCTGCATTTATTATGCTCGGCTGCCAATGAAGTCACGAATTTTGTGAATTTCTTGTGTTTTTATTAATCTATTTACAAACCTTATTATCAGAGCACACTTTCATGTTGGATATCATATTAAAGCTTTTTTTCTTTCACTCTCCAACAGTATAAAGTTTTAAGTTATATTTTAATTAGAAAGATTGAATTTTACTTTGCGTAATATGTGCCAGAACGCTTAAGTTTTTAATTTTTAATTTTTTTTTCAAATGACCCTCACCACATTTTTTTGTTTTAAAATAACATATAGATTGGGGAAAGCTTAAATCTAATATATGAAAAATTTTGTAAATTTGTTCCGAAAATCAGATTAGCTTTGGCAGAGTAGAGGTAGTGAAGTATTATCAGTATAGCATTCGTATGTGAAGAAGGTGAGAAAAAAAATGTATCCGTATTTAGTGGTTTTTTTTTTTTAATTGAAATACGAACTTGCCACTTTTATTAGGTTTTAGCAGAATTTGTTTTTATCTCAAGACAGTTCACTCATAATAAACAATTATAAATATTTCAAGAACTCCTAATAGATTATTATTTTAAATTGAACCACTGGACAGTCATGGCTCAAACTATTGAACAGCAAAACAAATGTTTTGATGAACTGTGCAGACTTTGTTGCAATCGTTCATGGAATCGAAAGCAAAAAGATTCGAGAAAAAAACCACTTCTCTGCATTTATGAAAAAGGCGACATTTTTTAACATGTGGTATAAATATTGACGATGATATTCCCAGCAAGCATTCAACAACATTATGCTCTAAGTGTCATTTTAAATTAAGAATGATATAGAAAAACAAGAGTAAAGGAATGCTTCAAAGTTTGAAGGATACAACTGCGCAGGTATGGATTGAATATGACTCAAACATCAGTATTGAAGACTGTTTCATATGTGCCAAGCATCAATCATTTTCATTCGAGGAAAATCGTTGCTACTCTTTCTTGCCCTGATGTAAATCCACATGAGACTGCACAAGACAAAACCACCAACAGTCAACATGAAAGCTACGAGACACACAGAGCTGAAGATTCTAACACAATTGTTGAAAATCCTGGCATGGATTCATTGTATGTGACAGATAGTCAAATTTTGCATATCACAACAACACCTCGGGAGCAACTAACGTCAACCACATCCAGAGACAGCGAAATGATCACAAACCAAAACACACCATCCTCCTCATTTTTTGAAACTGACAGTCTTGTGCCACTGCATTCGTCAACACCTCATACCATGGTTGACAGCACTACATCGCCAATGGACAAACATTATAGCAACTTTTTACAAGAAACGCTAAACAAAAGACCTAATGAACCATTTACACCTATAGAAGAAAAGCTTCACACACGATTCATTTAGAGAAAATTATACCAAAACCCACAAGAGACAATCACCTGCACAACAGGGGGTCAGCCCATAGTGTTAAAAAAAAAACAGTAGTCCCCAGGAAAGAGAGTAAGTCAGTGAAAACCCCAACTAAAAAGAAATGAGCAAAATTGGTGCAGAAACTGAGAGAGCAGATAGCTGACCCATCCAAAACCTCGTCTGATGTTCAGCAAGTTTCTGAATTAAAACTGCTGCCTATCACTGATCAACCCGAAATAAGTGGCAAAGCTGGTGTGAAGGAAAAGACAGGGATGTCAATAGAAAGTGCCCTGACAATGAAAGAGAATGTGAACACATGGAGTCAATTATGGACCCAGAGATAATTTCTAAAAGAATTTGGATTAAACCTTCCCAATGAGGCCAGAAAAAGAAGACGTGGCAAACAGCTAATTGCAATATACGTCAATGTAGAAAGTAACGAGTTTAATGTTGAGGGAGAAATCAAATCGAAACCATATGCAACAATCAGAGACACACAGAACTATCTTTTAAATTTGTTAGACACTTATCAACAAAATAATAAATTGACATGGCATTCAGGCATAATCCCAGAAGATGAAATATGGGTTAAAATAGGCGCAGATTACGGGAGGGGAAGCTTTAAAGTTTGTATGGCTGTAGGCAATTTGAACAAACCCAATGCAAAAACAAACACACATCTCATAGGCATAGCATACGTCAAGGACACACATGAAAACCTTAAAATCTTTATGACAGACGTGAACACAAAAATCACACAATTGCAAAACACTGAATGGAATGGCAAAAGAATTGTGGTCTTTCTTCACGGTGATTACGACTTTCTGTGCAAAGTCTTCGGTTTGTCTGGACCTCAGGGTACCTATCCTTGTCTTTGGTGTCTTAGCACAAAGAAAGAACTTCAAGAAAGCACTGAAAAAGAACCACGGACGCTTGCTTTTTTGAAGAGCGCCTTTGAAAAATTCAAAATAGAATCAGGAGAAGATAAAAGAAAGGCAGCGCAATATCACAACTGCATCCATGAACCAATCATCGACATAGAACTTTACAATGTCAGCCCCCCATATCTACATATTTTTCTGGGTGTTATCTTAAAACATCACTGAATGCTCGAGCAAGCTGCAGACAGAATTGACAAACACATTTACAAAGATAAAAACCCAGACAGAGCAGACAACAGCCGTCTTTTTAGTGATTTGGGCAATAATTGGCAAAAATGGATGCAAAAACAGATAAAATTGCCTTCCTCGAGGGGTGCGTTGCATTTGGAGAAGCCGAGTCCTCTTCTCAAACTTGGATAGAACAACTTGAAAAAGCACAAGAAGAATTGTAAACAATTTCACATACACCACTAACATCCCGATCTGGCCCTGTATGTTCTCAACTTGATGCAGTGCTAGATAAGCATGCTATCACACCTCAGTCATATCATAGCCGTTCGTTTACAGGCAATCACTGTAACAAATATCTACACCCAGAAGTTTTCAAAGACATCACAGCATCAATAGTCAGGACAAAGTGTGAATGGCCCAGTAATTCTTTCATTGTTGATAATGCAAATGGAATAAAACTTAACTTTAACCTGCTTAACGAGGCCTATCCTCTTATTCATAACGATATATCACACACTTATCCTATAGCTCCGGTTTCATTATCAGGTATTTAAACAAATATAGACTCCTATGTGGCAACTTACAGGAGGATGTTTAAAAAGAAAGTTATCTCGAAACAGCACATTTTAGAGTATCATTGCCTTCCTTTTATTCAAGAACATAAAATAGGTTTCGGCCTATTGGGAAAGCAAGGTGGATAGCTCATTCACTCATCTATCGCAAAATTAGAAAAGAGGACAGCTGGCATATGGCAGGAAGAGAGGAAGATAAAAACAATAATGGAATGCCACCTTCTTCGAGTTGCATTTCTATTGCACACATACATACCTCAAACTAAAAAGCAAAAACTGCAAAATTAAACAGAGCGATTAACTCTGCCCCTTCTGTAAATAACAAAAACATGTTCACACACAAACACACATGCTCACACACATGTTTATTCATTGGATTACAAATAAGATTTAAAAACAAGTCATTTCCTTTAACTTCACAAACGAAGCAAATGTTTGAACATTAGACACTAGTAGTGCTAACCAACGCTGTAGACCGGATTATTATCTGTATGCTGGCGATAACTGGTAGCACAGTGGCGATAACGGATAGTGACGCTTCCTGCTATAATGTTGCCAGTACTGGCACAACAAATGGTTCATTGTAGGCTTTCCGGGAGGATCAAATCAACAAAACATGCAAGATGAGCCGCTAACACTACGATCTTTGTGCATGTGAGGTTTCATTACAATCCTTGGTGAGGAATGTGTTCATTTTGTTAATATTACTATGATACACTTCCCTACTGAAATGACTATTATATGACTCATAATAAAGATTCAACTCATTATAAAAATTATTGATGCGACTACGACAAAAGTTATGTTAAAATTTACAGTAACATTTGAGTAGTCGTTCTAACTGCTTTTCATATCAAGCATGTGTTTAATAATTTTTTAGGAATTTTTTTAAACATCACATATTAAAGGGCATATTTCTAGGTCATGCTGACCTATTCTGCTGGGCACTTGCGCCAGGTAGCTTGACCCTGTGACCTTAACTCGGCCACGGGTCGTGGTGCGGCAACTAAAATGCAAGCTTATAACAGCCATGTATTCATTTTCTATGGAAGAAAAAATACTTGCAAAATTCATTTTCAATATTATCTATATTTCAAGAAAATCAGTTGAGACCTTTCTCCACTAACTGGCTCAGTTAAGACCTTTCTCTGCTAACTCCTTAAAAGCTAATCATGCAGAATTAATTTTTAAAGGACAATAATCTACATATCTTTGAGTGAAATACTGTAAATAAAATTCTCAGAAAACTCAAAAATTAAAAAAAATTGACTCTTCCCCAAAAATTTAATTTTTTTTGCAAAAGGCAAAAATGAAAGATGCTGTGCGTAGAAAGCAAAAATAGAACATAGCCATACAAGGCCTTTCTCACATAGGGCGTTTCCATCTTCCTTTTTTCAAAATAAAGAATGCAACGCATAGAATATCCACATAGTTTACATCTAAATTTTATATTAGGGATCTGGAATAACCAATTTTGAGAATTTCATCATGGTATTCAAAGAATCTTAAAAGATTGTTACATCTCCTAGATCAAGATCTAGAAGGCTGTTCTCAACATAGTCTCATTAAAAATATCTTTTCTTTTGGACTTAAAATTTAATGCATATTTTTGTCTATATTTCAGACCTAGATTTTGATTAGAGTACTAGATCTAAGTCTAAGTAAGCCATTAAGACTGTAAAACTATCAGAATGAGCTATACATGAGGATGTAGAATAAATATTTGAAAAACAGACTTATAGTTGAATTCTCAGAATAAAAAATTTTACCTTAAAACATGTTCAATGTGAGGAAAAAAGTTGCAGTTATGTGTTTTTTCAAATCAGAGGAAAAAAGAATCACAAACTCAGATCTTAGGCCTACAAAGGTTATCATTTTCATGTTTATATTCATTGTGTTGATATAACAACAGCATAAAACTATTCATGTGCTGGAAGAAAATGCAAATATTGCATACTTTATCTTTAATTTCCTTCAAGTGCCAATGGTATAATCTTAACCTCTTCAATAGAACAGGGAACTTGCTTGTAAATGTATAAATGCATTGCAAAGCAAAGTAATCTATTATTTTGTCCCGAGATGGTGTACTTAAATTTCTACATTTTTTAAACTGTAACCTCAGATCCATCTTTTAGATTTTTTAAAAACAAGCTTAAGAAGGCAGAGTTAGCACTTACTTTCAGAATAAGAACTAAGGGAATAAAGAAAACTTGCTTGTTCACACCAAAAGACAGTTTTGCTGTTCCATTACTTAAATAATGCAAGGTCAAGTTCTGAAAAAGAAAGATCGATAATATAATAAGACAATTTAAAATATGAAGAAAAACCAATTAATACTGACTTTGCAGAAAATAATTTACTTCACATATTTTGGACTCAATAAAAATAATGATGAAAAATAAATTGCACTCACTAACAATGTGAACGGTGGAGACTAAATTGTGCAATTATGTACAGAAACAAATGACTGAAGACTGTTTTCAGTTTCTACTTCCTCTTGCCAAAAATGCTCTGGAATCAAATTTATCTATCCTGAGGTTATAGGAATAAGTTTATATCCTCAATTTTTCTGACTCACTGTTAGAATAAGAATGCAAAAAGAAGCATGTTTTCATGCCTCCAAAATATTCTCTACAGAAAAAAGTTCACTAGTTTATTTAGCTCATACCCTTTGCTATTTTTCACAAATACTTGAATCAAAACTATATCCCCTCAGTGCTCTTTTTCCTTATTATTATTTTGATTTCTGAGTTAAGTTAATATCTGGTGAACACAAATAACTATCTTTTCAAAATTTTAATATCAATTTATGCCCTTCACAATCTCCCAAACGTAAATTGATTTGAATACGATGATATTAATGCACATGGATAAATATAGGCAACAATATTTTATAAAATATTAAAAGTAAATTTTCTGTAAAAAAAAAAAAGTAATAAAGCACAAAAATTACCACTGATGTTTGGTCTTCCCTCACACATCTCATTGATACACCATATTCAGTGAATTCAGGACCACGGTTTTTCCAAGAGGAACGTGTCAGGCAAATTGGCTGTAGAAAGATGAAATTTAATTAGCATGTATTCTGTAAGTCTTTCTTTGATTAAGCAAGTTAAAACGCATTTTGTATATTCCACTATGTCCTACTTTAATTAAACAAAGAAAAAGGATCAAAGTACTGTTTTATCTAGAGATGATGAAAGGTGGGAAAAAAAAAAAAACTATTTAAAAAAAAAGAAATGCATGTATACCTCTTTATGGCTGGAAGTACAAAGCTACAAAAACAACTAGTATTGTGGTAATGTGATAAGAAGCACAACTCACAGCATAGTGCTTTGTACTTAAATTCTATAAATATAAAAGTAAAGAAAAAAAAAATAACAAAAATTAGCATTACATATAAGTACTGCACCAAATTTTGAAAACTGCTCAGAGTCTATATAAAAATACAGAACATGCATATATGAGATATAAAACAAAGAAAGATAGCTAAAATATGCTGGCAAGCTGACACCCAGACACTTACAATGTTTCTCCTTTGCATAATCAGCATTCGTACAACTTTCTCATTGCCGTTAACAATGAAGTAACCTCCCATCTCCTGAGATAAAAACATGAAAACAAAGTGCAAATCATTGAAAATTTGAAATTCAAAGATTGTGTACACGTTTTAAAAAATGCCTAGGTTACCCAGAGCTGTGAAAGAATTAGGAAATTCTGACATAAAAAGTCAGCAAATTATAAATCGACCAAACAAGAACATTTGCCCCTCTTTTCAAATATCTCGTTCAACAAAGTAATTACTTTAACATATAGAAATATTAAAAAGAATGTCAAAGTCATTATGTATCTGATAGATCTCTAAGATCTATATATATTTGAAGATTTCATAAACTGCAACATACCTCAGATTCTTCTCCATGGGCTACCAAGTCAGCAGGCTTAAAGTTTGCAATATTGCAGACATTTGACTGATCCACAAAAAAAAAAAAAAACAAAAAACGTTTTTTTAAAGGAGCATTATGATAGGCATTGTAATACAATTGTAAACAATAGAAAGCCAAAAAAGTCAAGAATATTTTGAAAGCTAGTACAAATCTTGATGCAGATTCATAAACCAAGTTTTGATATATTTTTTTAAAATGTGCACAAAAATAATTTATCAAAAGAGTGAGAGAGAGAGAGAAAGAGAGAGAGAGAGAGAGGGAGAGAGAGTGTGTGTGTGTGTGTGTGTGAAGTGTAAAAAAAGTAGATGAATAAAAGATATACCTACCTTGACCATTATGGGAATTTCTCCAACAATTTTATCAAACGTGCCTGTTTTACCATTACAGTTATATTCAAAATAGGCATGGACGTCACCCTTGTATGTAGCGCCTCGTTCACGACACTTTAGGAAAAAAAAAGATTAGAAAAACTAACATATATTATGACATAATAATAATGTTTAAACTTGGCTCTACTTTGTACGCATATATATATATATATATATGTCTAGAGACCAGTCTGAATGAGTTGGAGGTCTGTTTTGGAAATTTCAATTCATTGCAATAGCATGAAACTTTTCAATGGTGAAAACCAGATACAACTATTTTGATTCTTAGGCTAGATGTGGCATTATAAATTTTTAGAAGAAAGTATTTTAAAAAGACAAAAATAAATAAATAAATAAGTAAATAAAACAAGAAATATTTTCCTAAAAATTTTCATATGCTTTTCAACTCATGGGATTATTCTCAAGAGATATATTTTTGAATGTGGGTGGAAAGAAGAAAATTGTTAAAGTTAAAGAGAAACTAAATTACATGCTAGAAAATGTGGGAAAATTATTTTCTAAAAAAAACCCGCAAAAACTCAAAAGACACAAATCAAATCTTTATACAGAAAACTAGAAAAGGGTTGTCATGGTTCTGTTCCCTGATGACAAAATATTTCGTGACGCCTTGGAAAAAACAATCTATTTTTAATTAGGCCAAAGAAACATTTATAAAAGTCCATCTCGGTTTAATTCCAATCAAATTCCATCTATTTTCTACCATATGCCAAGGAACTTTATTGACTTAAATTATAAGCCTACCATAAACTTATAAATGCTTTTAAAGGTCTGAAAAGTTTTTGTTTCAAATCTCGTTTTCAAGGAGAGTAGGCAATGCTGCGAAGAACTATTTGTACCACCCTAGATTTCTAGCCTGTCCGCCCTTCCTGTGTGTTTTTCTAGGGGGCATAGATAAGGTTTTTTCACTTTTATCTCCAGCATTTCTATTTTTGCAATGAACCATTCAGATAAAACACTTAACAAAAGTCTGTGCAACAGGACTTATCTCACAATTAACCTGCATGAAAATCTTAGAATAACAAGAGAGTCATCTTTACACAGACAAATAGATTACAGACCTCCGCTGGATACACTTTATTATTCACAGCTACCCTGTTGCCTTCTGGTATTTTTGGGCTGGATATGAAGATGCTCTGTAACAATTGAAAAAAGATATAAGTAAAAAAAAAAAAAAGAAAAAAGAAAGACACCCCCACCACAAACATAAAAAA
>BLXT01001108.1:35670-51774 GCA_019648995.1 Plakobranchus ocellatus
TTTCTGGGTAGAGTTGCAAATTCTTCCAGTGTGTGTGACGAGTGAGTGAGAGAGAGATAGAGATAGAGAGAGAGTGAGAGAGAGGGGGGGGAGGGGGAGGAGAGAAAGGGGAGAAAGAGCGATGGGAAAAACGCGAGATCTAGGCAGTCGGAAAATTTAATGTAACAAGATATTAATGCAAAGCGGTAGAAATCAGTATGATTAGGCTTAGTGCAGATATCGGTAGCTAAGAATAAGATAAAGATAATGTGTAGGCTTATCGCAAAGCTATCGGTATGACTAAAGCTCAGATCAAACTTAGCACTCAGCTTTTCAGCAAAGCTGCTTTACAAACAAACAGAATTAATCGGAACTATTGATATCTTGGCCGGAATTCTATATCTAGTTATCAGTCAAACCTGATTTTCCAAGATAATCTTTTTTTTTTTTTCCAGGTGGACATTTGAACGATACCGGGTTATTTGGTAATCTACTGAAACCGCCCACAAAATCTTTGTTTACGTCGATAAGAGCACGGTTGGTTTGCATGCAGCAGACTTGAGGTTAGAGATCCAGAGATCCAGATCTAGACTATAAAAAGTTAACTGTTGAGAGAGAGAGACCGATAGTGAGTGCTTGGAAAGCCACAAGTGGAGTCGTTTAGCGACCACTTGTCAAGGCTGAGTTTAAACACAGTTAGATTCTAGATCTAGTCAAACAATCTGAAGTCGCCGAAAAGTTGACTGAGTACATCGGAGCACTAGATCTAGATAGATCTATAAAAATTCTGGCCACCCATGAAAATTAAATTCTAGATCTAGATTCTAACTCTGAGCTGACTCTAGATCTCTAGTCTCCACATCTAGATCTAGGCCTATAGATCTAGATTTAGGCCTATAGATCTAGATCTACTTTTGGGTACGTATACAAATCAAACAGATCGACCATACAAACTTTTAACTTATAACTTACCATCTTAGCTCTAGATCGAGATTAGATTCTTAATGATATATATTCTTGCCTCTAGATTAGATCTAAATCTATAAAAGAGTCCATTAAAATTCAAATTTTTGACAATAGTGTAAATTTAGAATAGGATCATATCTCAACATCTAGAATAGATCTTAGATAGGCCCCTAATGTATCATTAAATCATTCTAATTTAAGCTCTCTTTTTTTTTTTTTTAAATATTTTAGCAAAAATTAGAGAAGCAGAAAAAATTATAGATCTAGGCCTAGATCTAGAATCTATATAAATCAACTTAAAAGATAAATCATATAAAATTATTCATAAAAATGGAACTTAGAGAGCAGCTTTTTTTTGTTTTTCAGGATTATCTGGGAACTGGCCAAACAACTTGTAGATCCACCTTCATCAGCTATCCACGAAATGAAAAAAAACAAAAAAAGGATGTGCTGGGCATAAAACTGGAGATAACGTGTAAAAGTAGCACTATTTACATTATAACTTGGCCTGCAACCTCTTCATTTCATGGGTGGCTGATGAAGGTTTATCTAGAACTTGCTAGGCCTGCTAGGCGAAGGTTTGATTAGATTTGTTGATAATCTAAGGCATAGGCATAAATCTAGATTTGTATGCTCCGGCAGTTGATAGTGGTCATTATCTTGAACACATACCATAGTGTTTGGATGCAGCAAAACACTAAATTATTATACAAATAGTGCCAGAATTCAGCTGCTTTATTATCTTCATCTCAGTTGTATCAAGACTACAACTTAATTAATTAGATCCTTTCTTTTCAACACTTTAAAATTAACCCAAAGTTGACAATCCACAGGCTTTCAGCAATTGACATTTGATTCACTTCTGTTGCAAATGGATGGTTCAGCAAATTTGAAGATGTCAAAATGGGAGACGATAAACCTCCGCAAAAAATTTGTAGGGTGAGTATTGAAGAGCTTATAAATTCATTGATTATAACCTTTTCCATGTGTATTTGTACAAATGCTTGTAATTTTTCTAAATTTTTAATTACAGAAAGATGTTAACCATCTTTTGCTTGTACATGACATTTCATTTCTTTCTCCTGGATAAAAGTCCAAGAAGATGTCATGATGTATATACCTTTTTATAATGTCATGAGTAAAAACCTTCTCAGGACCAATGCGACAAAATATAAAATGTCATATTATTTTCTTAGTTTATTGTTACATAGAAGTGAGAAAAGTATGTATATTTTCCTCACTCCCTGAAATAACCAATACATTAATAAGATTTAAAGGATGTGGAAGATGTACTGATGGTTAAAGGGTTCAAATCAATATATATCTAAGAGAATGCAGCCATCAATTTCAAATTTTTTTGAAAAATTCACACAACACAGAGTGTGCCTTCAAATTTGTTTCAATAAGTTTTGAGTTTGTGGCAGGTGGATTCTTTTACTATAGTGTGCTATAGCAGATATCCAGCATTAAAAGGATCTCAGAGTTGAATTCCATGATGTTTCTGTTATATGTGTGTGAGAACTCTTAGTTAGAGGTGATTTGATTTTTTAAAAGTTCAATGTCCAAATATTCAAATATTTAAGTTCTTATTTCCTCAGCCAGTCTTACATGTTTGTAGCAAAGAAGGAGTGAAACTAAATCACTAAAAAATATTTACTTTTAATTAAAAAATGACATAATTGTTGCTTTTTGAGAAACCCATACCATATGAATGCTCCATTCATTTATGTCCATGTATAGCTCACAATAATAAATCCTCAAAATTATATTGTTGGAAATATCCTAAAAAAATTTGGATCATCTATTGCACGTCTTGAGTTAAATGAATATTAAAAATCCTAACTTTAGTTGAGTCTCCATGTTGAAAAAGACTCATTTATCTGTGTGCACATAATTTAAGACATTATAAATCTATATATATCTTTCTTTATTTATCTACTTCAGGTGTGTCATTGAAATACTTAACTCGTACGGTGCACAATAACATTCCTATTTTACAGCATTAACATTCATTGTGCAAAAATAAAAAATCCCATTTGCAGTTGAATTTGGCCAAGTCCAAAATTTATAGAGCCAGCCTGTTGATATTGTTTTGTTTCTTCAGTGATAGCAGACAATTTTCTTTTGCAGTGCTTATCATGTTGTCTTCAAAATGAAAAAAAGAATCATAATATCTAAGATGTGTTCTTTCCAATGCACTTTGGATGCATAAAAGATTTGTTTTACTATTTCACACTTGTTAAAGAGAGGCTGACAGCAATAAATATGTCTCAACTGATCTATTTGTTACTTTGAATTTTTTCCAGACCATCATGCACACTTTTCTACAAGTCAGACCCTCTAAAAATTGAGAAGGCCTTAGGCCAATACATGTATGATGAGGAGGGACAAGAATATTTGGATTGTATAAATAATGTTTGTCATGGTGAGTGACTTTTGTGTTTCAATTCATTATTGCTCTCTCTCAGATATTTTCTAACTGTCCATCCTTTTATCAGCCCTCCATACTTACTATTTGTGTCCTTCTCTGTTCATATGATTAGTGTGAGATGTGCTGAAATAACCTTGTCTTGATTTGATCCACGCTTACTCTGTGGTTAAAAGCTAGAAAATGACATGATTTTTTTTTTTCTCTTTAGCTTTAAATTTGTGATCCCCACAAGATGCTTTAACCTCTTTTTGTGTGTTTGCTTGTTTGTATGTGGCTGTGGTTGGCTGACATCCAGTGGGGCACTGCCATCCTGCTGTGGTTGAGGCAGGCAGTAAACAGATGTACAAGCTCAACACCAACTCCCGCTTCCTTCATGACAACCTCGTGGTTCTGGCTCAGAGGCTTGTGGCCACCATGCCGCCGGAGCTGTGCATGGTCTACTTTGTAAACTCAGGGTCAGCATTGTCTGGTTTTAGTCTGCTTTTTGTTTCAGATATTCTGACGCCAGAGCAAGTCACAGTCACAGAATGAAGTATTGATATTCAAATATATTTTATTCGATATATTATTTGTAAGTACGTTGAAATGGTAAAAACAAAAAAAAATTTCTACATCTAAATGTGCAAGTTGTTTTACCAAAAATAAGTGCTCTTCCCCCTGCCCCTGACTGATTTTTTTTTTTTTAGTTGAACATAATCTGAGTTCTCATGCACTGTCTGATATGTTAAAAATGACAGTGTTGGCTGTTAACTGAGTCTGTCAATTTAAACATAATGAAAAGCCCAGAAGTTAAAAATGCTTTGAGCTTCGATGCTGGTAGACTAAGTAACTATCAAATTTATCCCATTTATATGTTGCATGTTTTGCACAATATAACTCCTTCTTATCTCTCCAATCTACTCGTTAATATCACTCACATTTTTACAATCTGTGTTAAACTCAGGTCTGAAGCTAATGATTTGGCACTTAGGTTAGCTCGTCACCACACAAAAGGATCAGAAATTATTGCCCTCGACAGGTAAGCCATTACAAAAAAACAACAAAACTTTGCCTGTGCAATTGAATTATCTTGGATGTCAGATGGCATTAGTTTTTCATGTCTTGAGCAAATGGGGAAATCTCTTATGGCTAGATCTATTGTCTTTTTTGTTCAGGTTTTTTTTAAACTTGTGTTAACTAGAGCAAAGTTCTTGATGATAAAACACAGTTTCAAAGCTGCATCATATTGTTTAGATTGTACTGCACCATACATTGTAGCTATTAATAATCTCTCTCTTTTTTTTTACTATCTGCTTATGAGATAAAGAATTTTTTTTTTTTTTTCTTTTTTTGAGATGTCCACTCAAGCAGTTTCATAATTTACCAACCTGATCCCCAATCTGTATACCTTAGAGGGCCTACTTGACAGTCTACGCATAGATATGTCCTTATCTTTGCCTACCATTGATTTGAATGGCCTCACTGACTTGGTGTTAAAAGAGCAATGGATGGAAGATGGAAAATTGGGTCAAGAGTTGGATGATGATGATAATCTAACAAAGCTTTCAGTTGATAATACAACTGAGGGTACAATTTCCAATAGCACAGAATAGTTAGAGGATAAATAAAGACATAAAAAAATATGTGTATTTATTATGCCTCACCATCTCTCCTTATCTGGTAATACTTAATGAAGCCTACAACAGTCATGTATGCACATGTGAAGATCAGGTTACATAAGGGCCAGCTCTTATCTTCTGCTGCAGACAACTTGAGATTGCATGACATGTTTGCACTGTTGACCGACTGGAACTGGCTGGTTCAGTCACTAGCTATCACAGTGATGACTGCACTAAGTGTGTTTATCAGGCCTTGCTCAAGTGGCTTGGTCTGCAGTCAAGGCCAGTTCACCCACCTGATTGGCTTGCCTACTCTCCTGTGCGTGATCCAGAAAATCTACAACAAACAGCCTGACCTCTGACCTCTTATTTTTTTCTAAGTGGAAGATTCATTTTGTTGTTGTTGTTGTAGGTGTTTTTTTTTGTTTTGTTTTGGTTTTGTTTTTTTGTATAATACAAATTTAAGTAGACATATTGAACCTAGCTCTTCCCTTTGCTCTTTAGCTGGACTAGACAAAACAAATTATGAGAGAATTCTGGTCCAACCAGATAAACATTTTTTTAATATCTTTTTTAGCTTGATCACAATCATGCAAGTCTTGAAAATCACGCAGGCTTTGTTGTGTAAACAGCTTTTCCTTCTTTACAAAAGGAAAAAAAAAAGGTTAGGTGAAGCGTCAGATTTATTCTATCTTTATTACTTTCGAGTGCTTTCACATGTAGGATGCTGGGCATGACAGACAGCTGTTTTTTCATCAGAGCATATGCTTAGAAAAACTGAAAACACTTGTGCTTTGTTACCATTCAACCCTCCACTTTTTTATCTAACTTATCCAATAAGGTATTGCAGTTCTAGAATGTCATCTATCTCTTCCCTTTGTTTATTGTTTGGTTGATTATTTTCTTTGATGACTATGTTGGTTTTTTTTTTTGTGTTTTTTTTTTTAAACATTTGTATTCAGATCAAATTTCACTACACAAAGAGAGTATTTATGTTATCACAAATCTTTTCCGTGGTAATGATGCACATGGCGCATTTTTTATTCTGGCACTGTTGCCAAGTGGTTGGGTATTTGATTTGCATTGGCGAACTTTGATAAAGCGTTTGGAATTGAAGGCAATATGCAAAGAGGCCTCAGCCAAATATACACTGCTTGGCTGTTTTTCTTTCTTTTTATACTTTGGATTATGAAAATTGAAATGGTTGATCATTATCAAAAGTTTTAGGCTAGCTGGGTTCATTTCCCAATGTAGTGCATGGAACACTGATTGGAATATAAACTTTGACTAAATTTCAAGCTGTGGTCATCAGATTGCAAATGAAAGTTCCATGCGTGCTCACACTGTGTGTTCACACTGAAATGGGACAATTTGTGGGCCAAGGTTTTCTGCAGACCAATCTGGTTTAATTTACTGAGAAATCATAAAATGAGAAACCGCAGCAATTTCAGCAGGTTGGGTAAAATTCAGATTGAAATTGAAAAAATAAACTGAAGAATGGTTAAGGCTGTAATTTGTTTTTTTGAAAAACAGATGTTAGTGTTTAAGCAACAGCCTTGTTTGTCACCATGCTGTTCTTGAAAATAATAGAGTTATTTTTTCCTCTTTGATTCCTATTGAAAGTTACATCTTTTTTCCAGAGCATACCACGGCCATGTCGTATCTCTGATTGATGTGAGCACGTATAAGCTGAATCACATAACAGATGGGATGCACACCAAGCCAGATTTTGTACATATTGTGAGTAGGCTCTTTGGAGATAGTAAAATTTATTTTAAAGAAAATTTTTTTTACAAATCATAAGACTATAAAGATTGACACAATATGATTATGAATGTGACTGAAATTAAGTAAAATGATGGTGCAAGGAAACCATGTTGATGAATGCCTTCTTTGAGCTAAAATATGTATTGGAATGTGTATGAAGGGACAGGGAGAGAGAGAGAAAGGGGTTGGGATGGTGGTAAATTTTTTTTGTTTTTGTTTTGCTTTTGATTTTCATATTTGCCTGTAAGCCATAAATATATATATATATATATATATATATATATATATATATAATATGCCCTTATTTGGGGTTACGATTTTTCGTTAGAAATAATTTTACTGCAGACACAACATAAAGTGTATGTCGACAATAAAAGGAATATATTTGAAAGCATTTGTAAGACCTTGATTTATGTTTTTGTTCCCCTTCTTTTTAATTTTCTTGTTTGTTTTGAGTTACAGATTATTCAAACATTATTCTGTTCCCAAGCAGTTCAATTAAAGTGGGCTCCACTCCACGCTGTGTTTTCAGGCTGAATGTCCAGACACCTACCGTGGCAAGTACAGAGACACAGAACACCCCATGGAGGAAATGGCTGACCTGTACGCCAGCTCGGTGGATGATATTATAGCCAAAATACAGGCAGACAAGAAGCAGGTATGCTGCTACATTGCCGAGTCCATGCAAAGCTGTGGCGGCCAGATCATCTATCCAAAAGATTATCTCAAGAAAGTTTTTAGGTATGTTACAAGGAAACTTGAACTAATTAATAAAAGGGAGAAAGCCTTACTTTTATTTTTTATAACGGCAAGTCTGCAGAATACTCCCATACTTTATGATGGCTGGTTTTTCTATTAACCATCCATGATTTTGTCATGTTTCTTGTTAGTTCTGATAAGGAGGATGTCGCAATTATTCTTTTCAAAAGACAAGCATTTCATACACACTTTTTCCTCTGTTCGTAATCAGACTTTACAAGAAAATCGATTGTTGAACCAGCATAATTTGGCTCAGGTTTGAGACAGCTTTTTCTTGCTCCACCATCGAGAGATTCTATAAAAAGTGGGAATGATGGTTCATCTGGTAGGGCAGTTGGCTATTAAATACGAGGTCCAAGGTTAAAATCCCAGTCTGGGTCGGTCAATTTTTCATAGCTCCTCTGTATCCACCCAGCACCAAATGGGTTGCTAGATCTCTTAAGATCTGGCGAAAGTAAAGGCGGCGAGGAAAGCAATGGCAAATTACTGCATAATGCTATATGCCAAGAACAATCAGGACCTTACTTCAGGTTTCCCGATGCTTGGACAAAGTATGGGATCCACTTTACTCTTACTTTTTATAAAAACTGTGTGTAGGTTATTATCAACTTTCAAGATGCACATATTGCACTCTGTGACTGTTTGAGAGAAATTTGATATCATGTTAAACATTTTATATTTCAGATCTGTCAGATCTGCAGGAGGTGTGTGCATTGCAGATGAGGTGCAAGTTGGATTTGGTCGCGTAGGGACACACATGTGGTCATTCGATGCCCAAGGTTTGTCATATGTAGAAGCCTCTGTTTAATGCGATAAATTTTCATTCAAATTGCTTCAGGACACACATGTGTTTGAATTAGCTATGAATTTATTGAATGTTGATAAATCATGGAGGAGAAAAAAAAAGGATGTATGCAGATTGAATTATAAGAAAGTTTATTTTATCAGGGTTAAAATTAAATGAACTTCTTTGGAATAATCATTTATGAGAAGAAAAAGCTATATTTATACTAAAAGAATACATATAAAGTCAGAATATACGCAAATTTAATGAGGAGGTTTCTCAGATTTTGAATTATTTGGGGATTAAAAAAAGATTTTGTTTAAAAATGAATAGTTCTAATCAATAAAATTTACAGATAGATCGCTAGCAGTTCCAACTATGTAAGCTCTATTAATTTGATCCCTAAGATTAAGACAAAATGTGTTATGGTTATCATGTGAGTGATAAATTGCATTAAAACCATGCTTTCCACAGGATTTGTGATAAAGGTTATTTTAAAACTATGACGATCTGTTTAATGATGTTTATCATCCCTGGACTCTACGCAGGTTCAGTGCCGGACATAGTGACGGTGGGCAAACCAATGGGCAATGGTCATCCCATTGCCGCAGTCTTCACAACAAGGGAAGTAGCGGCAAGTTTTGCAGCTTGCGGAATTGAATATTTCAACACAGTGAGTATTACGATAGGAACAAAGGATTATAAGAGAGGTGGCTACTAGCTTTATTGAATTCTTATCATTCATAGCAAACATTCTATTTTTAGCAACTGCATTAAAACTTCTTTCCCATCAATCTTCCTTTCCCTTAGCTTAGTTTTTTTCTTCTGCTTTAATAAGATAAGTTCAAGAAAAATGACTGTTTTTTTTCTCTCTTACAGTATTTGAGAATTTTACAGTAATTGGTGTAATTAGCATCTTACAGTGAAACTCAGGCACCCTAGCATTATAAAATAGTTCTGATTTTTATGTGTGTTCCTGGAGGGAAAGTTCAGACGTTCATTTTTGCTTTTGCTACTTGTGTCTTAAACACAAGTTACTACTACTACCTGCCTATAGGGGTGCAGCAGGTCTAATATTTTGAGTCCTATATTTCTGATCTTTAAACGTTTGTACGCTTGTTGTTGTTGTTTTTTCAGTATGTGTGATGCAAATAAGCAAATACAGCAATCTCAGAAACAAATAACTTTGAAGGTGTTAAAGATGTTTCTGTGGTTTAAAAAGGGATTGGGTTGATGTGGCACCTGAGAATGATTTTTTTTATTATTAAAGATCGGAATTTTTTTAAATTGACCAATGAATTTGTCATAGTAACATCAGTTAGAAAAAAATATTTTTAAAAAAATGATCATTTATGATTGCCGTGGTAACGGTCGACATCTTCAATTTTTGCAATTTTTTCAAAAATTCTTTTGGGAATTGATAAAGTATAATTTCCCTCTCAAAAAAGCAAAAGAAATGCAAAAGGTGTGAACTCAATACTTCAAGTGAATATGGCCTGAAAGTCAGGTGCACCCCCATCCCCCTCCCCCAAGAGGATGAATTCAAATTTCAGCAAAGAGCACAACTGCCAACGAAAACTTATTAAGTCAAAATCTAAGCATAGGATCTAAGCGTAGGCCCCCACTGGAGGCGACGCAACCTGTAGAAAAATGAGACAAGATGGACTGATGTTGCAGTTACCGTGCGCCACCTAATTATAAGTTGGCCTGATAGTTTGTGTAACAAGATTGGTTTTGTGGTTTGTGTGGCAATGGCCAGTAGAGTTATGCATGGTCACATAATGACACCCCCCTTTCCCTTATCCAACAGAGCCACTGACGTAAGACCAGGCTGTAAAACACAAAGGATAGCTCTGACGTTTCGACAAGTAGCCGATTTGGTGTGCGCACACACCAAAGAAACAGAATATTTTCAAACACGGTGATCACATCAAAACACTTTACCTTTAGGCTTCTTCAAGTTAATAGATAAATCATTTATCTATTATCTGAATGACATAATTTGCAGGAAAGAAGCAAGGCTCTGTTTGAAGTCTCAGTCTCAATTATGTCATCTTTCTTTTGTTACATCAATCCAGTATGGTGGCAACCCAGTCTCGTGTGCGATCGGCATGGCAGTGCTGGATGTGATCAAGAGCGACAAACTTATGGAGAATGCATTGAAAGTGGGAGACTTTTTGAGTTTGAAGTTTAATGAGCTAAAGTCTAAGCATCAGCTGATTGGTAATATAAGGTAAGCTCTTCCACTGTTGATAGAGACAAAAACAGTCCAGCTAAGTTTAGTCAATGGGCATTTCTCTTTTAAGCTGTGATTAAAATTCATTGTCATGTGAGAAATATCAAAGTTTACACAATTAAGCCCTGTGAAAAGTTTATCACTTTAAGTTTTAATTTTCTACGACATATTTTGTTGAAATCTTATTTTTTGTAGTTTTAAAATATTGGCCTCATTTTTAAGAGTTGTTTGATTGTTGTACTAAAAAATACGAGGCATGTCTTTTTAAAAAAATGTCTTTTCTGATTGTTTGTCTGCAGGGGGGTCGGCATGTTCTGGGGCTTAGACTTGGTTAAGGATAGAGCAACGAGACAGCCTGCGACTCAGGAGGCTGCTTATATCGTTAACCGGTGAGATATCTGTGCACACTTAGCTAAAACTGTAGCTCTTGATTGTTTTATGTATGATAGGAAATGTTCATTTAATTCCTGATCAGAGGCATTTGTCCAGTGTCATGCTTCATGCTTTAATTTTTTAACTTTCAGCTTGTCCTAAAAGGGATTGCAGGCTAAGCTTTTGCCTCATGCTTGCCACTTGTCTCAAAGCAACTGCATTTTTAGGAGCTAAGCTTCTCGAGTATCATGGGTTTTAGTTTGCGATGGTGAATTACAAAAACAGTATGAGCAACAAGCATGTACCAGTTACATGGAAAACGCTGTTGTGTACCTCTAGCCTACTCTTCCACCGCACATATACCTTTTCAAACCTTCATGCTATAAAACATGAATTCAATGTTTTGCCATTATTGTAGCATTTGTTTCTGTGGATTTGAGAAAGATTTGTATGTCTTGAACCCCCATGGTTTGGTTTGTGTCCCCCCTCTCTCTCTCTTGTTTTCCCTCTGATTTGGTTTCTTGTTTGTCCTCCTCAAGTGATTAGTATCTTTGATGTGGTCCATGTAACAAAACTTCTATTTCTTGACATTTTGGAATGATGTTTTCGTGCCAGTATGTCATAGCACTTCTTTATGTGTTACTTTCTCATTCCTCTTTTGAACTGCTGTTAATGTAAAATCCAAGCTTGCAATACTTTGTGGGTTTTTTTTTTTTTTTCCATGCTTCATTGTTTTTTCATAATTATGAATTTTGTATTTCTACATTTTTTTTTTCAGTACAGTCAGCCATTTTAAAAACTTTTTGTAGAAATAAATCATCCAAAAGCAGAGGTATAAAAAAACCTTGACCATGATAGAAAATATCTGACAGGAGTGCCTCAGTTCTCCTGCATCAGGTTGAGATTGAAAGCTATAAAAATTATGAAGTAATATTTTGCTACATATATGTCTCTGCATGTATGGCCTGAAGAAGCTGATCCAACGCAGGTCTTTTCCTATTACCATCTCTTCACATTTCTGTAATAATTTGTATTTTATTGGTCTAGGCACTCTGACTTTCTATTTTTGCATATTTCTATTAATCTGTTTTATGTATTGGCCATTTTCTAATGATAACGTCAATAAAATTATTTATAGAAAGTATTGTATTTTGCCATATAATGTAAGCAGTTGTTTTAAAATTATTCGTTAAATTTAAAAATTCATTTTTTCTTCCGTAGCTCCCTTTTTACGCATTTGTGCAAATGAGTAGCCCTCTACTTATTTCATAAGTTTTAAAAATTTGAAATTCTTCACTTTTTCATTTAAAAAAAGTTCTCTTTTAGGACAAATTAGGAATGATTAGACTAATTATTTTAAAACTTTTAATTTCTCACATTTGAAACTCTTCCTCAGGGCAAAAGAGGAGCACATCCTGCTGAGCAGGGATGGACCTGACGACAATGTCATCAAGTTCAAGCCGCCGATGTGTTTCAGCCTGGCCAACGCGGAGACTCTAGTAAAACATCTTGACCTCCTCATGACAGAGATAGCAGAAGGCAAGGCTGCGCCAGGCGATGAGAACCAAGTGCCTTCCAATGGCAATAGCTTCGTGCATGACGAACCTGTGCATAAAAAACTTAAGACCAACGGTGTGTCAAACACTGAACTGAATCTGTGGACAGAGCCATCCATCAACTGACAGGCTAATCTTGAGGAAAAAAAATACAGTGAAGTCCAGTCAAGTCCGACCTGGAGTCAAGAGTTTTATGATATTTTCAATAAACTATTTGCACATTCAGAATTTAGGTTTTTCTTTTTTGTTTATCCGGATCAAATCAAATTTATTGAAAATTCAAACCCTATTTTCTTTCACTGGTACTGTTGAGAGAGACAGAACAACACATAAAAAAGAAATAATGCACAAAAGGGCTAATACCATAGCCTGACATCAAATAGGGTCTAGTGTGTTTTTTTGCTTATGGGCATTGGGATAAAGATTCAGTTAGGTTTTTTTGTTCACTCCAAGTCTTTATATGCAAAAGATTATCTTTCTTTTGCTATTTGAAATGGAGATTGGGCTTAATCAATACAAATTTTAGATGGACACGTATTAAATTTTCAACATACTCAACTACTGGTTCCTCATCATTCATCGCAAGGAACTTGAAAGTTCAGCTATTCATTTGCCCTCTCAGATGCTTGTAATATTTCCCAGGCCTTCATCCTCTATACATGTTTCCAAATTGTGCTGGTTGCTTTTACTAATTGTGAATATGTGTTATAGATATATACATGTTTATATATTTGCACCTGTTATCTTTGTTGAAAAGTTCTTTATAGCTCTTGCAAATTGTCATTGAAGATTATAAATGAATAACTCTCTGAAATTTGCACATTCTCACCCACTGGAGTTGAAATGTGCTAAAAAATGAACTTCTCTTATGTTTTGAACATTTTGCAGCAGATTGTCGGTGTCATTAACAAGTTGTGTTTCTCATCATCATGAGCATTTGTTTACCGAAAAATATGCCAAACATAATTCAGTTTTCAAGTAGTTTGAATGATGGCATCATCTCTTTGTCTCACTCTCAATCTTTCCTTTTATAAGTCGAGTTGCGGTTCTGCATGACTGACTTTACATGAGAACCATTACTGAAAGGAATGAAAACCTCGCACTTCTCTGTGTGGAGGAGTTTTATACATTATGAAACATTGAAAATGTTTACTGTTTTGCTTTAATAGTTTGATTTAATCTCAGTGATTCAGATTCGCAACTCAACTCATTTTGTAAGACTGCTAAACTAGTGTCGCTTTTTGGGCTTCATTAATTCTCAAACTCATGAATGCACAACTTTTCTTTGCTGTATAGTGCAAAGCCTCTTGTCAGGCTTTAACTAAAACCTGTTACACAAAGCTTTTGCACTTGGAGGGTTGGATGAGAAACTGTGTTACAAGCAGCTCAATAAAAAGCTAGGGAAAGTGCACAAACAGGGTTTGCTTGTTTTGGGGTTGGTTTTTTTTTTTTTTGCATCTTTACTTTTTGCCCTCACTAACCAACTAAAGTCCAAACTATTTCATCATTGGATAATTAAAGTTATTTGCTTGTGAATGGACAAAATTCAAACAAACAAACTATGGCCTCTCAGATTAAAAAAAAAAAAAGAACTAAATTACTTTGTCATTCGCCTTTCATTTGGAATGTTACTATTATATATATATATATATATATATATATATATATATATATATACACACATACACATGTATATAATTTACATGCATAGCATATTTTGCCAAAAATGTCAGGCATAAAACATCGGAATATTTGTATTGTATTATATTCTTTACTCTGTGTGACATAGAACAATATATCTTTTCATTGTCAGTTAACATGACGAAGGGGGAAAAAAGAAAGAAGAAGAAGGCAGATAGTTTGTGTGCAGATTGGAAGAGAAAATTGAATCGCAAAGAATGATTATTGCTCTTACTTTTGAAAATTAAGTTTTAAATAATATTCATTTTTTATCAAGAATATTGTGATGTGATTCTGTACATAAATCACCTTTTTTTTCCTCGTGCAGTATCTTTTATCTTTTCACGTAATGAACATTTTGTTTTTAACCAAATTCACTCGGATTCCATATTGCCTTGTTACAGTCAAACTGATATTGATATTCAAACTAGTGATTTTCATAATTTTTGTTCAGCTTTTGGTGCAAATTCCATCAAAATACTCCAGTCATGTGTAATGTGTGTATATCTATTATGTAAATGAATGATTAGTATTAACTCTTTCAAGGCCAGCTTTTTACATCTTATGTTGTGTTTTTATCAATGTTCTACTCAGCGTTAAATACGTAAATGGTTCAGTACTTTAGTATTAACTTGTGAAGGCCAGCTTTTTACAATGTGGCAACAGAATTTTTAAAAAATTTTGTTTTCATTTGTTGCTTTTTTACAATTGTTGCACAATGTTGCTATTTGAAGAGAGGGAAAAGAAAGAGAGCAAGAGAGAGAGATAGACAGACAGACAGATAGACAAACCGTCTGATTTGGTTTTACTTTCCCTGAGTTGTCTTGAGATATTTTAGCAAAGGAGTGACACACGCACACACGCATGCACGCACATAGATATATATATATATATATATATATATATATATATATATATATATATATATATATATGTCTCTTTGTCAGTCCAGTCCCAAAAGAATAAAAAAGTTGCAAGTGACACATATTTTATTTTATATTTGACTACAATTCCTTTTTTTTTTCCTTCTTTGTTTCTGAAGATGGTCTACTTTTTCTACACACTTGTCAAATGTTTCAAAATAAAGTGACAACCAGATGACATCAACTGGTTCTATAGTGAAACTCGTCTCTATAGTTTGGTAACTATAGGCTTAGTGTCGTCATTGCTCAGTTTTTATTATTCTACCATACCGCTGTTGTTGACATAAACTTTACTTATGTTACACAACTGATGATATAGTCTACACTTCAGATGTAAATCTAGTTCTTATAGATGTTGGGAAAGGTAATGACATAAAGACGGGAGTCGCTGCAGCAAGGCTGATTTCCTAATACGATCAGTTTTTTGCAACCACTGCATTAATTACACATAGTGACGAAATAAAGGGTGTAGCCCAGTGGCTTGTTAATAATAAGAATTAGCGTTGAGAGAGCAATGATATTTATTTGACAAACTTTTTTAGGGAGGCATTGCAGCCTTGTTGCTCAAGTACAGCCATAGTGACTGACTTATATAATGCTTTAGGCTCTTAATTGTTTGTAGACAACTGTCTGTGAGAGGTATAAAGCAAAATATTTGAAAGACCGCAAGACAGAGGCGACTACAGTTTTTAGGACATGTTTGCAGACACGAGGATTTAGAACACTTTGCAATCACTGGAAAGATTGAAGGCAAACGCAGTAGAGGTAAACAGAGAATAACTTTCATTGAAAGTCTTAAGTCATGGGCAATAGGCAAGGGTAGCAGCAACTTTATAAGGTTAACTGAGAATAGGTTTGAGTGGAGAAATGTGGTCGCTAATGTCTGTTCCAGACAAGGCACCTGCAGCCTCTTGTCGCAGTCCTGCTGTTTCACAAATCCAGCAATTCTCCTTGAGCTGCTGCAGCCTCTTGTCACAGTCCTGCTGTTTCACAAATCCAGCAATTCTCCTTGAGCTGCTGCAGCCTCTTGTCGCAGTCCTGCTGTTTCACAAA
>BLXT01001108.1:51786-63657 GCA_019648995.1 Plakobranchus ocellatus
ACAAATCCAGCATTTCTCCTTGAGCTGCTGCAGCCTCTTGTTGCAGTCCTCCTGTTTCAGTTGCTGTGTCAAGCCAAGCTGAAGGTGAGAACCTGGCCATGCAGACATTAATTGTGGAAGTAAAAATAATTAAAAAAAGAAAAACACAAAAAACTAGGTCAGCCAAGGCCTGATTTGAGCAGCGTTGTATAACTGGATATTTCTGGAGCCTGTGGCTCTTAGTAGGCAGATTTCATTGCTGCTTAGATTAGAATGGATATTTCAACAGCTCAGCTCAGCCCCAAGGCTTTAGGTATAAGTTCCTTCGGAGAAGCATCAGTGTATTTACAACATGATTTTGCTCGTTTTCATTTCGTTTTGATGATATCAAGTCGTTTGCATTTGGATGTTTCTGCAACTGGGCTGAATGTTTAATGAGATTTTCTTGTATGTGCCATTTTTTTCTCCCCCATTCTAATCACTGGCGTTAACTTTTTTTTTTTAAGCCTGGGTGTTTTTTTGTGGAAGTTCATGGCCCAAAGAAATGTTTTTTTCTGCAAACAGTGTAACGATGCTATGAGTGTTTTCTTTGCATTGAAACGTTTGACCAATTGATTTTGGTTTTTATATGAATTGTCATTCTATTTTTTTTTACTTGTTCTCCATCATTGTTCAACATTTTTGCTGGCTCCTGGTGAAGGGACAAAGTGCCTAACATTTACTGCAGATTTGTTAACCTTGTACTCACTGCATATTTGGGTAAAAAAAATTTTTTCAACAGAAACAGGGAGAACACAACTGTGATGAAATAAGGCATAGCTATCTCATTTATACTGTTGTATATTTTTAGAAGTTTTTCACTTTTTAGTGGTCGTTGACCGTCAAAAGTTTGACAGGTCCAGAATCTAATAGAAAAGCACTGGTGTTTTGTAGCTATTCCCATAACTGCACAATGCCCAACAGTCTCAGAATCTACGAAAAAATGCACTGGTATTTGTAGCTATCCCCATAAGTGCACAATGCCCAACAGTCTCGGAATCTATTAGGAAAGCACTGGTGTTTTGTAGCTATCCCCACAACTGTACAATCCCCAACAGTCTCAGAATCTATTAGGAAAGCACTGGTGTTTTGTAGCTATCCCCATAACTGTACAATCCCCAACAGTCTTGGAATCTATTAGGAAAGCACTGGTGTTTTGTAGCTATCCCCATAACAGTACAATGCCCAACAGTTCCAAGGCCTTGCTTAATAATATTTATGTATTGTCACCTGGAGGAGCAGAGTAAGACAAGCAAGCTGATTTGCCGGCATTAAAAATTCACAATTAAGTCAGCTAGAATTTTTTTTTTTTTTTCAAATACAATTTTTTTGTCAGAAAATGCTCAATGAGATTTTACAGTCCCTAGGCCTCTTATACTGAGGTACTTTGCTAGGCCACGGAGCTCTGCGATAATCGACTAGAAAAGTCCTGATACAAATTTAGTGATTTAGAACTAAAGATACTTAATCTCACTGGCTTTCTGATTCAGCAGTAATGATTTGATTCTGAATATTACAGATTATTATGAAAAATCACATACAGCAGATGTCCTGCTGAGTTAGAGCTGAAGCAAGTCTTATGAATATGAGGTAACTACTGCAGTCGTATCTCTTTAAATTTTTAACAGGGGCCCATCAATAAATTAATTTTTCTCTGGCATTGTTGGATACCATTTGTTACAATAATTGCTGCAAAAACATTTGTGTTATCATGGCCTGCTATAGTTCTAATACTATAGAGTTGTCAATTTTCAGATATTGTCACGCTTCATTATAGCAAGGTTTTTAAAAAGTTCAATTTGATTTAAAAAATATATTGAGATAACATTGAGCAGACATCTACTAATGTGTGCCTATTTGTGAGAGCTTTCTCTTAGGTTCTGCAAGATTTTCAAAATAAAGAGAAAGATATTTGATCACTCACACTTGATCTTGGTTTGTACTTCATTATACTGTGTGTGTGTGTGTTTCTTTTTTGTGTGTTTACATGGGAACTCTATTGTAATGATCTTGAGAAAGGGTAGGATTGAAACGAAACAAAATTTTGTTCTGAGGCATGATACAAAATAAACACACTAGAAAGAAATGGCTTATGCAGTGTGTCCTCATATCTTTACCATTTCTTTTATCTTAGTGAAAAAATATTTCAATAGTTTGATATTTATTCATTGAAAATGATTTTGTTTACCCAAGCTAGATTGGAAACATAGACGTCTTGTCAGTGCACTTTCAATAAATTGACATGACAAGGGGTACTGGCATTATGTTGGTATAAGAGAAAGTCAATTCATCAAAATACAAAGAAAGAAAAACACTGTATTGTTTAACTCACTGAGTATACTGGGCTAAATTGTGCTGTTAATACTGTGCCACTGGCCTATTTTGAGATATTCTGAAAATGTGTCAAAGTATAAAAAAATACAGCTAGCTTTATGAAATTTAGTGTACTGATAATTTCATATTAGTATTATAATCTGTAAAATTTTTATGTCTTTCTATAACTAATAGCTTTTTTCGTACATTTTTTAAAAAAGGCTGTATTTTCAATTTCAACCTTTTTTTTTTTTTTTTTGGCTCTCTACATTCAAAACCCTTTTGCACAAAACAAAGAATCTAAATCAAGATGTTAGATTCTGAAACTGAATAGGCCTAGGTGCACGCCAGTGATGGAATACGTTACACAGATTCTAGTTCGATCTACAGAATGTAGGATGATGTGGCTGGATTTAGATCTAAAAAAAACACCATATAGAAATCTGATCTGTGTCTGTTTGTTTCTCTCTCGTATGAGCCATTCTTTCGCCCTCAAATGGTTTGACAAAAAGAAATTAATAAGATTGGAACAGTAATGGTCAGGAACACAAAGACCATGTACACACAGTTTTTGAACTTTGTCGAATACGATAACCGAATACCAAGTATACAAAGTATTCGTACGCAGTGAGTTACGTTCATAAGAACTGTAGTGTTTTAAGTTTCCAAGTGAAAAAAATGCACTCTTGAAATTTAAGCAGACCCACCCTAAGAAAATTTTGTGTTTCTTAATAATTGGGTGGAAAGTCTACTCAGAGAAACTTTTATCGTGAGAGTTCGTGCAAGGATACTAATGAGATCAAAATTTGTTGAGAGAATATAGGACTAAATCCTCCAAGCCCTGAATCGCAGTCCCTACCATGGAATCAATTAAATATCTAGATTGTAATAATAACTACATTCCTGATCACCGGAAGCAAAAAAAAAAAAAAATTCTACCAAGCTTGCCCACTGGTTTACCCGTGATCAAATGCTGCATTTTATTGGATATAATAATTTTGTAGGCTTGGTCATCGGTGAACGGAGGCTAGATGCTCTGAAAAATTTTGTCAGAATTAGTTTATTGCCGGTTTGAGCTAAAAAAATTAATATAAATGAAGACGCATGCAGAATGTAGACATAGGTTGGAGTGCACTGCTAGTTTCAGTTATCTTCACAACATAAAGTAATTTATTGAAGGCATCATTCTGAAATCATTAGACAGCTTATGTCACATCAAGTTTTATCTGTAAATAAAAGTCAAGACCAAAATTTTTTGGAAAGATAAAATTTATAGAGGTAAAACATACCCATAAAATAAAATTCAGGTAAATAGTAAGTAAAATCACCACAATCTCCGTAATCGTATCACTTTCTTCTGATCTTTAAGTGGCAAATCCCTGGCTACTAAAGGTCAACACAATCACTATCAGACCTTAACTACAGTGCACATGAACAATGAAGCATACAAACTGGGTGCACTTTGAACCTAAAAGGTCATGATTTTAAAAACAATGTCAAAAAAGTAAAATCATCCTGCTCTTACAGATTCATATTGCATCAGTCAGTATTTGGTGAAACCATGAATATCAGACATAGCTCTGGTAGGTGATCTGCCTCAAATGTGACTAAACTAACAATAGGTGCGGTGTCACTTTCGATTTGAGAGAAAGCAGTTTTGGATGATATTTTGCTGAGTGAGAGAGGCTGACGCAAAAACTGACCTTCAGTTAAGCGCTATGGATTGTTTTTGTAACCATCTGCTAAAACTTTTTAAATTTCCTTACCATCATTCCACCCCCCCTGTAACAACATCATGAAAAATTGTGCATGGTATGGCTTTATGACATTTAAAACAAGAGGGAAATAAAACCTCCATAACTTCAGCTTACCTGAAACTGATCCTAATGGGTTGGATGTTGATGTGCATGAAACTTTTGAGAAAAATATTTTTAAATTTCAAGTAATGCTTCTCTTCATTTAAATGCTTTTCATTTTTTTTTTTTTTACTAAAAAAGGTCTGTGCAGTTTTCAAAGAAAGAAGTTTCATACTGACTCAATGACCCAAAATATTCAAATCCGACTTTCAGCTTCTATAGACTGGGTTCATGCTACATGACTTTTGGAATTTTACAAATGATCGTATACTTACAGCACATCTACTGCATTGTACAAAACAGACTTTTTAAATCTACTTTCACTTCACAAATAATTGTGATTGTAAACTGATGATACACTGACGTATCTATTACAAAACAGACTTCTTAAATCTATTTTCACATCACAAATTAGTGTGATTGCAAACATCTCTTCACTGATGAATAGTATAAATAACAATCAATGATAACTAAGTCATGTACTATAAAATATATGCATGCATATGACTAGGTTAAAAAGAGATATCTGACAAAAAGAGACAAGACAATATTTAAATAATTCACAACATATATTAAAAGCAATCCAAATGAGGCATAGCTTACTATAAAATATATGCATGCATATGACTAGGTTAAAAAGAGATATCTGACAAAAAGAGACAAGACAATATTTAAATAATTCACAACATATATTAAAAGCAATCCAAATGAGGCATAGCTTACAAGTTGTCCATGTTTCTACTTAACTTTACAATGTTGAAACTTATATGGAGCTTAATTGATTCTGCACCAAAAAATCCAGTGCATTTGGAGTATTTAAAACCATCTCAATTTAAAAAAAAGAAAAAGGTACTCAAATATTTTTAACAAAAGTGTGCGGCTCAACTTTAGACTGAATAAAATAGAAACACCCTGCTAGATCTGAGAAATTATCACCTTTCTTTAATAATTATTTTGAGTAACAACATCAACATGTCTCCTTATTTACTTTGCCTTCAAGTTCAGACTGAATTCTTCATAGAATTCATGTAATTTCTTTACACTCTGTTGGGTCTGTGAGATTCATTACTCCAAACATTGACAATTCCACACAACTCATTCACACCTGACTTTCATAACAGAAACCATAAGGTGAAAATTTCCCCTAAGGAAACAGACAAGAGCGTCAGAGACAGATGGGGATCACTATTAAAATGGAAGATTGTGATAATGATGATGACGATGATGATGATAAAGACTGATCTTTCCATTCAAATTAGATTAGAATCGATATTTCTCACATAATTCAGCAATCAGTGATCGGTAAGATTTGACAAGTAATTTGGCCCATTCCACAACACAAGACAAGATGGATAAAATAAAACAGTGCATGCTTATGATTATAGTGCAGTGGGGAGAAAAAACCCTGTTCTCTAATTTATTTATTTCACCTTCGAAACAAAAGAGTATTTCTTGCCCTGTCCTTCAGCATTAACATTATGGCCACTAAGGTTAATGAATATTAAATGACTTGCATCAGGTCTTGTCCTAGGAAAACCAACCAAAATGAGGAGGGCTGGTAGGACTAGGGTGAAAAAAAACAACAAAAAAACATAGGACTGGTTCACACTCTAGTTCTGACTTTTCTAGCACAGAGCAAGTTAATCTGAAGATGAAATATACAAAAATACAGATTCACACACACATTAACAAAATCTAACATAATCCACTATGGAGATGTTGGATTGACTTGATACAACAATCATGAATACAACCCTGGCTCAGCGTTCACAGTTTGGACTTCTTTGAAAAAAATAAACTTGGATGAAAAAGCAGCACCACAGCAAGGGAGTATTTGAATATGACACACTTAGTGCAATGTGACTCCTTGTGCACTTTCATTGACAAAAAAAAAAACCTCCCAACTTGTCTTGGAGAAGCACATACAGCAAGTAATGTGTTACACAAATATTGCACAACTTATGATAAAAATAATAAATAAATAAATAATAAACAATTAACCATGTATTCGATATATCCACATTTTTAATACACATTTGTCTGTGATTGTTTCTTCCACCCTTTTTTTGTTATCATTCTGACTAAACATAGCTTTTCTGATCAGATGTGTAAACTCCACGTTTAGTCCTTCAGATTTCAACTGAATAATTATAATTTCAAAACTCAAGACAAAAGGAGAGCGACTACCTATAATGCATGAGAGAGAGAGAGAGAGAGAGTTAGTTGATGTAAGCAGTGATATCACCATATTGACGTCACCAAGCTCTCCTCAATGCAAAGGAACTGTTCAAGCAAATCTGACAGTGACAGAAACAAACAGCATTTTTTCCAATATTGCTGCCATCATAAACAAGAATTATTATCTGAAAATTAATAAAAATGCAGGGTTTCCTGAGGTATGATTCTCACACACACACAAAATAATTGTTTCATTTAAAAAGAAAAATGTATTTGAAAGATATCAATTAGGTGTAAAAACTATTGCCATAATTCTACATACATGGCAACAGAGTGCATAATGGCATGAATAGGAAAGAGTTTAAATATTGCTGGCAGCCTCGCCTATATAAAACAAACCATAACATGCTATGGCTTTAGATTAAATACTTTTTTATACAAACAAGTTGCAAATAATGTATGCTTTGCAAAACACTCTTTTTTAAGCGTACAAGAAAGATAAAAATGACATAAACATAATACTTCAATTAAGAGCCTACAAATGATAAAACCTGACAAGACATGCTCGTTCTTTTGAAATTTCATGCACTTTTTATTTTATTTTTTTTTTAATGTTGTTCAGATGAAAGAAACAATAGTTGCTTCAGATGCGGCTCTATAAGTTCCATTGGTCAATTGTGGTTTAAGTTATCATTTAAATTTCTCCCTATGGATGATCAACATCTCACTCACTCTAAGTTCTGCATTTTTTAATACAGGTGTAAAGTAAAAGTAAAGTGGGTTCCATGCTAAGTCCGAGCATCGGGGAACCAGGATCAGGGTCCTGATTGTTCTTGGCATGCGGCAATATGAAGTAGTTTGCCATTGCTTTCCTCGCCGCCTTTACTTTTGCAAGGTCTTAAGAGATCTAGTTACCCATTTAGTGCTGGGTGAACACAGAGGAGCGATGAAAAATTGACATGGCCGGAACCTTCGACCTCTGACGTGGTAGCTATCTGCCCTACTAGATGAGCCACCACTCCGCTACACATATACATACCAATTTTTTTTAAATGCCAAAACACTGGCATGGATGCTGAATATTTGATAAACTAAAAAAGATGAAAGACTCTACAGTCAAGATAAAACTTAAGAATCATAGTTTGAAAAAAATCTTTTAACAGATAAAAGTTCAGCCAATCCAGAACTCGTTCATAACCATAGAAACAGGAGGATAACACGCACAAGTGCCTTGGAATGGAGAATCAGAAACCTAGTTCAGATTGAAGACACACATTATTACCACAACTACAACTGTATGAAAAGTGTATAAAGATTTATACATTAATTATAATATATTGTCCTGTCCACAGGAGAAAAATATGTAACCAAAAAAAGCACCATTTGTATGAAACTCTGCCTGTACAACACGATACTACTTCAGCACAAAGAAAGAAATATGAATAGATAAGAGAAAAAAAATTTATAATGTACAAAGAAAAAAAAAAAAAGAAAATTATTCCGATTTGATTTTTTTTCAAAGATGCCACCCCTCCTCCATAGGTATTTACTGCCTGGAGAAACACACAAGAATTATCTCAGTACTGGCAACTCAATGGAAGTATACAAACAAGAGCAGAAGTTCCAGCCATAGAAATCTTCCCTTGTTTTTTCCTTTCTTGGTCTACTTCTTTATTTCTTCACTTCCAACTGGAGAAATTATTGAATCAATGGCTCCATTAGGTACACATTACTCATGTCTACAGTTATCAGCACTATTTACAGCTAACAAAGTTACGTACGACACCCGAGTAACCCTCAGTTTTAACCGAAAAGTATTTATTGATCAAAACTGAGGGTTACTTGGGTTTTTTTTTTTCAGGTACAAAATGAATTAAATAATTTGTGTATTGCACATCTACATGAAAATGTGATGGATTTATGAAAATCTTCAAATCACTACAGCACTCTATACATGGCACAAAGCAATTATCAGTCAGCACGCAATGATAACAACTTTAAATAGCATAAAACTTACTCATTTGCTGGGCAAAGTTTTCTATCACAACAATTTTACAGGTCAAAAAAGTTTAGTAAGTAAGATGCTTGCCAAGGTGTAATGACACGAAGAGGTCAACACTAAAATTATATGTGTATAACAAATCTTATTGCTCATTTTGCATATAAATTGGTGTAAAGATGTAGAGAATTAAGTGCATAATTTTTTTTACCATCTGAAACAAATCCTATAGAAAGAAGTGTAATTTATCAACTTGTAGTACCACACTATAAGCATAGAATCAATCTATATCTTGAACAGTAAACTTCATCTCTTGCAGTTTCTATCATTAATGGGATCAGGTTTTGGCTTCTTTTTTTTTTTTAAAGAAACATTAAATCCTTAAAGTTGTCACTTTAAATTCTTTATTCTTGCAGGCTGGTTGCAAAATAAGTATTCTTTCTGGCAAATAATAATTGGGTACTTTGCATTACTGTGTTGCAACAAGTTGTGTCAAACAAGATGTCAACAAATTTTTTTTCCTTATTTTGGAGTTAAAACCAATATCATCATTGTCCACAATTTTTTTTTTTCCATTTTGATGGCAAGATTTTTAAAAAAATATTTAAGCCGTCTCTATTTTGGTCAATGACCTTTGCTGACCTTCAGCATTAGAGAAAATTGAAGCAAGTGCAAAAGATCCAAGACTTGATTGTTTAGGCCTCAAAACATAATTATGACCCGAAATTAGTTTGACCAGCTATAAAAATAGATTTTCTTGGCAAGAAAAGTCACAATCTACATGCTACATCTGAATTTCATTAACGCCAGAAGGCACATTTTGTTCGGGCAGAGAGGATCTATTAGTTTTGTCACCCATCCATAAAGCTTCCATTTCTGCTCACTAAACCTGAATTTTAATCTTGTTGTTGTGAGCAGAGTTGATTGCTTGGCTGGCATAACAGGTTGCTATCAATCATTTATTGCTTAGTTGCAATCACTGAGTGACATAGCCTGACAAAAGAGGTCCCGAACTTCTGCTGCCGATGTGTAAAGTTCTTGCTTTGTCACTTACAAATAAAGGTCCAAAACTGCTCCTTAGATCTTCAAAGATCTTGCTTGGGTTCACATGAGTAGAGATCCAAATCTGACACAGATCAGAAAAGATCTGCTGCAGACCTGTCGAGTTCCCAATTGGCCACACATCAGTAAAGGTCCCAATCTGCCGCATTCCAGGTTAACATGAAGGTGTGATTGGCATAAGGATCCACCTGGGGCTGCCGCGATTTTGGCTCCCCTGACATCCAAGAGTCCGGAGCTGGTGTGTTGCCAGAGTCAAGACTTGGGTGGAATGTCTGGAGTGGGAGTGAGGGTGAGAGGGATTAGTACAGCAATCAGTGTATGAAAAACAAGGGGAATTGTCATGACAACATTGATAAAAATGATAATGATGGTGATGGTGATGATGATTGATGTCTCTTTTTTTACACAAAAAATTCTGCAGAAAGAGTGACTTATGACAGTTTTGATTGTCCCTAAATCTCTGATTGGTAAATTATTCCTTACGTGACTTTAGAGCCCTACACAAGCAGAGCTGGGTTATATCTATGCCATGTGACAGGCGCTTGTGACTTTGTTGAAACTAAGTCTCAAAGCCTACATGTTTATTTCTTTACAGTGAAATTTCCCCTATGATATTTTACTTTCCTATATTTCGTTTGGCAAAAGCTAATAAGTTTAAAGGTTTTTGTAAACATACTTTGAGAGCGTTGCTGTAACCCTTTCCGACCGTAACAACCGCAGGCATGGCCAGTTTTGAAGAGGCTACTGTTTTCTCCTCTGTATCACCGTCATCATCATTATCAACAGGCACCTCTTCTTCAGTCAGCCCCGCTTCCTTTTCTAGTTCCAGCCTGTCCTCGTCGCAAGTAACTGGCAGGACAAGTTTGAGGTAGAAGTCGCGAGCCGCGTGGCACTGGAACACACAGAGAGGTGATAGGGAGGTGGCATCGGTCACTAGCAGGCACCCGCGTGTTGTGCCCACATACAGAAATCTCTGCACAGCTGAGAGACAGCTCACCTGACCGCCTAAAACCAGCAGAAGAAAAAAAGAATTGGTGAAATATAATAAAATTACTAACATCTATAAAGTCACAAAGTAACAATTTATTCTAATTGTTCTTTTTGGGTTTTTTGTGTGTCTTGTTTTTTCTTTCCTCTTTTTCTCACTGCTATATACACATCCTGCCTAGCTGGGATCATCTAAGGTATTAACTTAAGATGAAAGAAATTTGTGATTTAGACCCAAAGTTAATAAGCAGCAAAAACGTTCACATTTACTGATACTATTGATAGTTTTTTTTTTTTCCATGAGCATCTCATGTTTACACAACTTCTATCTCCCCTCCACAAATGTACTTCATATATTTAAAACTATGATACGTACTATGTAATCTCAAAATTCAATATAAGGATCACAACCCTCAGCAATGCTCACTGTATAAGCCTCCTTCAGGCATTCTAGCAGCCCTGGTTCCTCCTATTTCTCTGTGCTTGAGCTAGGGCAATATTTGAAATAAATCAGACACCTTCGTATTTTTGTATTTGATGCATTTCTATTGATAATTGCAAAATTTCTATGATAAGAGATATGTGTACAGAGATGCAACTCATAATTTTCCAAAAAGAGAAATAACATAAAAACAGATGCAAAACTTAAGAATCTGGTAAGAAGCAAACTAAAAAAAAAAAATATATAAAATGACCATAGTTTAACAGAAATAGAATGAGATCTTTGAGCATCTTTCTAAGTTTTCACAAAAAAATCTCCTAATAAGGTTGAAACTCTAAATTGATCGAGGTGTTTCTGTCACCCATCTCAACTGTATCATATGTCTTGAAAATCAGAGTATTCAAGTATTCAAGTTTAGCAGACGGTATGGAAATGCTTTTTTTTCTCTTCAAAAGTGGATACATGTAAAATTTATCTACATTGAAGATGCAATACTGAAATTGAAGAACCAATACTTGAATCGAAGAACCGATTCTGAAATTGAAGAACCAATACTGAAATTGAAGAACGAACATTGAAATTGTAGAACCAACACTGAAATAGTCCAACCAATGCTCCCACACTCCTCATACCTTTCCCCTCCACACCATTCATGCTGTAGTCACGGCGCTCGGCCATAGCCAGCACTGGTGAGTCCACGGTGGACACAATCTGAGAGCAGTCCAGTTTGCGGGAGATGGTTTTGGAGACTGCGTCCCACTGGTAGATTACAGATCCTGGCATGCGGATAGAGGGAGACTCAGTTTATTATCATAACATGGAAATAATAACAGGGGGATTCAGTTTTATATCACAATAGGGAGATTCAGCTTCATGCCCTAACATTGAAGTTCAGCTTCTTTTCAAAATAGGGAAATGCAGTTTTATATCATGACACAGAGATTCAGCTTCATATCATAACAGAGAGGAGGTTCATATCGTAAAAGAAAGATTCAGCTTCATATCATGATAAAGAG
>BLXT01001108.1:106964-118263 GCA_019648995.1 Plakobranchus ocellatus
GGGGGGGGGGGGGGCAGTGAATTTTAAGGACAAACCTCTAAATTGGGAGCACAACAGGCCAGGCATGGAGGGACACGAGTGAACCTGTTGCGATTCAGCCACAGCTGTTTGAGGCCTGAGGAAGGCGTGCCCACTCCCTTCCATGGATCTCTGTCCACTATGGTCACTCCACTGCTCCACTTGTTCACTCGCACCACAGGATTATTGGTCACCTCTGGGAAAGTAAATAGCATCAGTGTTAAACTGCTCTGCCCTTTGATTAATGTTCAACACATTCTGTTCCATTCATCATTTGAGGATGACAAAAAAGTAAAGCAACTGGCCATCTTTATAGCAGAAGAATTCTATGAAACCTGTCACTACACTGGTCTTCACTCTACATTTGCACAGTTACAGCTTCACACATCCGGCTGGCAATTGTGTACAGCTAGTCCACAACAAGGTGATCTCAGGCTTTCAGGCCCTCCATCAGGCCATGGCATCAATGGCGGGGCTCAAACCCTCAAGAAAAGGGTCACTGCAGATCTCAGGGCAGATTCACTATTCACTGTGCCACCAACGCCTGACCAAAACATATTTGCATCTGAACAGAGAGTTTACAAAAAAAGAAAGGCACATTTATTTGCATTTATTTTATCTTTTTTTAAAAAACAATAGCCAGAAGTTAACAGGCATTAACATATATCCATTTTAAAATGGATTCAAGTGGAAAAATTTTTTTTACATACCCTTACCCGGGAGATTCAAAAGACATTGCTAAGATTCTGATTTAAAACTTTTCATAGACGATCTGCTTACAAAATTTTCCTTCCTTAAAGAGCTTTATTGGGACATATTTGCCATCAAGCTTCATTCTCCTTGTTCCGTTTTTGTTAAAACTCTGATTTGAAACCTCACACACCAATTTTTCGACATAATTCTTTGACATGATAGGGCAGTATCACTAAATGAGCCATAGAAGAGCGCAAGGAGTGATAGGGTCTGTGACATTGATAGCACCAGGATGGATAAAGTCTACTTGAAAACATGAAGGTACAAATAAGCTCAATAACACCACTGAAATTTTAAAAATCAGTTCTTCCATTGAGAAAGGAAGAAGTGACGGACTCCCCCAGAGAATATTTTTTAGAGAGCTGTAAATAAAGCCATTTGGGGGCACTTTAGTATCAATTTAACTTATATTTTGTTAAACCCTGAAGTAATAAAATATCAAGGAGCAGCATTTAAAAGCTGTTTTTTTTTAAGCGGATATTACTGGGAAAGACAGAAATGCAGCAATTAGAAGCACTGAAAAATTAAAAAAAAAAAGAAATTATATGGATCATAAGCATAATTTCTCACATGAGTCTCTCAAAAGTCATAATTAGTTTTTCCAGACTGGCAAAATTGTGAATCAAATGTATGAAAAAAATTGTGAAACTGAAGTTCTTTAATCCAGAAAATGTCAATTTACAATAAATTTGTACACTTTATTGTGATATGTTATATTTATTTCAAAAATTGATATCTATTTTTTCACAAGACAAAAACAGGGAAACCTAGACTAATAGCAGATGTAATTCTTACTTGAAACTTCTTGGATAAAAAAAATTGAAAATGCACGATAAAATGTCTAAAGCTCCTTTACCTTGGAATCACTGGACACTATGACCTACCTTGAGGGGATAGCAAAGTAAAATCTACAGAATCATCTTCTCCGTTGGTTGTCTGGACATAGAGCGGAGAATCACAACCGGAGGTTGTCCCAGTAGAGGAAGGCGAGAAAAGAAGGCTGGGCCGGGAATAGGACAGTGAGATGGACCTCTGTCGCTGGTGGGCCCCCTTTGGCTGGTGGGCCCTGGAGATGTGCTGGCCGCCTGGCCCTGAGCCACTGGTCGGGAGGCAGGTTAAGCTGTTGCTGGTCAGACGCAGCGTTACAAGGGCGGGCGCTTCCCACACTTCCAGGGGCAGATCACTGAGTCGATTTACAGACAAGTCCAGGTACTTCAGCATGGGCAGCTGGAACAGAAATCTGACAGCGGAAAAAAAAAAATCATAACAGAAACTTGATGGACTGTTTTAAGAATTAAGTACATGACATGATGGCAAAGAAGTATCAATAAATCATTTGTAGTAAAGACAATTTTGAGGCAACTGCTCTATAGAAAGTGACCATGGTAATGGATTAGCCAAGGATAAATGAAAAGAAATCAAGTCAAGCTCCACAAGAACAAAACTACAACCTGAGAGATCTTCATTGTGCACTCAGACTTCGTGATCAATCTGCCAGATATCACACTAAGACAAAACCTGATCACAAAAATTGCGTCACCATCACTATTGTTATATACTACCTGTTCCCATGTTCTGATTGATCTCTACATTCCCCTACCAAGCCAGATTTCTATATCTGATTTCCCTGGTTAATCCTACTCATTCCGCTACCGAGCTAGATTGCTATACCTGATTTCCTTGGTTAATCCTACTCATTCCCCTACCGAGCCAGATCTCTATATCTGATTTCCTTGGTTAATCCTATCTGTTCCCTGGTTAATCCTACTCATTCCCCTATCAAGTCAGGTTTCTATATCTGATTTCCCTGGTTAATCCTACTCATTCCCCTACCAAGCCAGATTTCTATATCTGATTTCCCTGGTTAATCCTACCCATTCCCCTACCAAGGCAGATTTCTATATCTATTTTACTGGTTAATCCTACCTGTTCCCCTACCACGCCAGATTTCTATATCTGATTTCCCAGGTTAATCCTACCTATTCCCGTACCAAGCCAGATTTCTATATCTGAATTTACAGGTTAACCCTACCTGTTCCCGTCTCTCCCCCTACAGCTTTTCCTTTTAATATGTGCACATCAAATGTTGAACCTGAAAAACCTTATTAGCATTGCTCTTCACCTCGGCACATGCGAGAGCTTGTTCTCGTTGAGATGAAGCTCCTCTAGGGCGAGGCAGTTGATCGAGGCGGCCAGGTCATCAGGGATGCTTGTGATCAGATTCCTCGAGGCCTTGAGAATGACCAGAGAGGGCAACCCTATCAGAATGGCAGGCAGGTGCTCAAAGCTATTTTTAGAGATGTCCACCTGGGAAGCACAAAGTCCAAGCCATAAAAAAAACCCAATCATTTATCACTTGAATGCCCTGATTTCCCTTGTAAAGTCCTTTTCCACATGGAACAAAAAACAAAGAGAACATGTGTAGTGCCATTAAAAAAAATTAGGCATTGTTGGAAAAAATCAGATCATGAAAAAACAAAAATGCTGGGAATATCCATGATTTGTGTGTTGAGATGTCAACTACAATTATATAAAACTTCAAAGTTGATATTTATTAACACTGTTAGTACTAAACACTCTACTCTATAAAGGTGAAAGGAAATAGACCTGATCACCAACTAATCTTTTTGCATTTTATTTTATTGCAGTGTCAGGTTAAAAATCAGTTAGCAAAGACTTTGTCCACAATACATTCGGTATACGGACTGAAAATGCCTGCCCTAAACTTGTTCTGAATATAAAAAAAAAAAACCCATAACCTTGAAGCCACACTCAGGGTGTAACCTTACCTTAGTGATGGCACACAAGTAGATGGAGTTCTGCAAGTTTGCACCGAGGGCTGGGTTGTGCAGGCGGCAGACGTCCTCGGGGTTGAAGCCTTCCAGACTGTGCAGCATGCCGATGTTTTCCCACAATATCGCTACAGCGACTGTCGGGTATCGTCGTTTATGGTCGAGGTCATTTGTGGATGCACGTGATCTGAAAGAGCCTTTCAGAGACAGATTCTCGGGGTGCAGTCTTGACTTATCAGCGACAGAACCAAACTGATTTTTTTTCTTCTTCTCTCCCTCTTTGATCTGTTGAGCAAGAGTTTCTTTGTCCTTCGCAAAGGCAAAGTCTCCATCCTGTTTTGCATAGGACGTCTTCACCTGATTTGATTGCTCATCCGACTCCTTATTCTGTTGCTGAGCTAGACGCCGCAGCTCGGCTTTGTTGAGGTTGTGTCCTAAGTCACGAGCTGTTTTGTGGGTGAGAAGAAGCCATTGAACCTCAAGATCCTGGTGTGACAAAAACATATTGATATGACAGATATAACGAATCAAATAATGAAAATAAAAGAAAAAAAATTAATTAATCTTCATTCAATACTGTTTACTTATTCTTATTAAGCAAGAATATATATTGTGATGTGTGGTGTGTGTGTTGACATAGTATCGTCTATGATGGCCTTGAGCCATCACAAAAATCAAAATACCCAGAGAAGAAAAAGAAAAATAGTTTTCGTAGCTATGGGGGCTTTAATATGATTTTAAAGAAGATTGTCATGGAGTAAAACCTGTACATTTCAGCATCAATATTAGCAAATCAAATTTGGAATCTCGATTCAATAAACCTGTAGATTTTCAAGACTGAGAAAGATTCAGCAATACCGAAAAAGGAAGCATGTATCTCTCTGGCTCAGAAAGAGTGAGCATAGCATTACCGTCTGACTGATTAGAAATGATTTCAGAAGGATGCCCAACATGTGGGCAGAAACATAGTTATCTCAGACACAGTTTCTATGGACAAACTTTAAAAACGATAATGTATGAAATGTTTGGTGTACAATATTGAGTATTTACCCGAGAAAAGAAAACCGATGAGAGGAGATGGTTGTCCACATCTGCATGCCCATGCAGTAGCAACAGCTTCAGAACCTCAACATTACGATACGCGTACGCAAACATAAGCACAGATTCCTCTCCATTGTTAATGTGAATCGTATTGGGCAGGGGGCTCCTGGCCTCCAGAATCAGCCTCACAATGTCTGGCTGTTTGTGTCTGATTCCTGTGTGAAACGCTGAGAAGCCATTGTTGTTGAGGAGGTTGACTTTCGCAGGGTACAAGTAACAGAAGGGTTTCCTGTATTTCTCCTTCGGCCGCGACAACATACTTGGGAAAGGACAGGCAGGACAGCTGTCAGAGTCACTGCTTGGCCCGCTCTCATTATCAAACTCTGGTGACAAATCGCTTTCACTCGTTTCCTTACTTTCGCCTCCATGCTGGCCGCGCTCAGCCAGGTCATCCTCAAACAGGACGCCACTACAGTGGTAGCTCTCCTCGTCCTTACTGGATGAGACCTTCAGATGGGGAGCTCTCGATCCAATGGACCCCGAACGGGGAATATTGGGGTGAAATTCCTTGTTTGTCAGAGGAACCTTAATTCTGAGGTCCAGGAGAAGCTTGACGATTTCAACGTAACCGTTCCTGCAGGCGATATGCAACGGGCTGTCACCTGAGGCATCTCTGGCATTCACCTCTGGTAAGGTGCCCTCTATTTCAAATGTTGTGTTTATGCTTCTATCGTCAGAGGAGACCAGCAGCTGCTGCTGCTGCCTCTGCTGCTGTGCCTGAGTGAGGGGAGGGTAGGAGTAGGACAGGAGCAGCTTCACTGTGTCAGGCCTGTTACACGCCACTGCGGAATGCAGGGGTGTCTGGTGGTCCACAGACCTCACGTAGATTAAATCTGGAAATGTCTGTAGAATGGAAATCCTGAAGCATATGGGCATATGTAGAGAGAGAAATTGCAACACCTTTTTTGCTTTAAGCTTACATTTGACAACTATTAAGTATAAAAGCTTTCACTCTTAACATTTTCTTTTTTTTTTAGTATTATGGAGGTTTTCCTCTGTGAATTCAATTTACATCACTTATTTATTGTTAATGTACATAACTTTTAAAGTAAGGTTTAAAATTTTTGTCGGAGATTGAATTTAATGCATAGCAAAAATAGGTACAAAACTTCAAATTCATGAGGAACTTGTACTCTGTACACTAAGTGTTTCCTTGATGCAGCATGTATTTTAATTTTGCCACTATTTAGTGCAAATTACTGGAGATTTATTTCCACTAGCAACTTTGAAATGTGATTTTTGATGGTTTTTCTACATCATTGCTAACCCTAATATAATGAAATCTGTGCTAGTTTGATCGCAACTTTCTCTTCCCCTGAAAGTCAAACCTATGACAAGTCTGGTGCATTTGATTCCCACCTGGAGTAAGACCCTGATGACATCGTTGTTGCCCGACTCGCAGGCCAGGTGGAGCAGCGTGAGGCCTGTATCTTTCTGGCTGACGCAGGCCGCACCCTCAGACAGGAGCAGATTCAGAATGTCCACATGACCACACTTTGCAGCACTTGAGCATGTGGAGGTTTGGGGGAAAGTAAGAGTTAAATGTCGCTTGGATGCAAGAAAAAGAAAGATTATGTTAGTGGGACAAGGAAGATTTGGTTTTTGTGCATACCCTGCCCACAACAAGGCGATCTACCACTTTCAGGCTCAAACCCACGACAGAAATGTCCGTTCTGATCTCAGGACGGGTTAGCTATCCACTGGGCCACCGACCCCCTGAACCGGAAATATTTTTTTATTTTAATGTGTTCTACAAAATGAATGACACCTGATCATGATCAGCCTCTTTATGATTTGAAATCTTAGAAGTTTTAAACGCAAATGAAAAAAACTTGAAAAAGTATGATAAAAAACACAGACACGCACACACACACCACACAGAGAGGAAAATTAATGATTGTACATGATTCAGTTTTTAATCAAGCTGCTTTGACTAAGAATTAACCGTTCATCAGACATACATCCCAAGTGGTGAGAGTCCTTTTGTGTCCATGTTGACCACACGTTTCTTGTAATGTCCAGTCTTCTCTAAAACTTTCTCCACCTTCTCAATTGACCCTTCGGCACAAGCTTCACACAACTCTGATGACAACAGCAAACAAAAAAAGTTGTTTTCTAAAGTGTGTCACACATTTCTGGCTATTTCTGGAGAAGACAAAGCTGTAAAGAACAATTGACCTAGAAAACATGTGTTTAAAAAATATTTTTTTTTTGCTTACAGCAGTTTAGTAACTTGAGCTACACTAGCTAAGCATTGAATTTTTACTGTCATTTTGAGCTTTTCCAAACGAAATCTTTACTAGAAAAGAAAAAAAAAACATGCACAAGAGTCTCATTATTTTGGATTTTACATGAAAACATTCTCATACTATGAACAAGTCAAGGTTCCAATGCTGTGGTTTTTTTTCTACTCACACTGTTTGTCTTGATACCTTTAATTCATGTGATGGTTGAAACAAAATGAATTTTGGAGACAAGCAATCTTTTTAAGCAGGTTTACTGTGCAAGAACTAACTTGATTTCTTTGACATATTTCTAGTGTTTAGCACTAGCCTCAGTGCACTATCTTTGTAGTGTGTAATGTTAGTTTTGTTACTTGACTGCATGTTGTGTTGTTCTGAATCAACCAAATTCTCACCTAGTGACAGCTGATCAAGCATGCCCTTTTTCTTTTCTGAAAAAACAAAAAAAAATTAAGTACAATATTACTAGATACTTCCCTTAACTTTTTCTGTATTGAGTAAAAGATTTTTCTTTCTATCAAGCAAAAGATGTTATTCTTTACTTATCAGGCACAAGATAATATTCTTTTCTTATCAGGCAAAAGATAATATTCTTTTCTTATCAGGCAAAAGATAATATTCTTTATTTATCAGGCAAAAGATATTATCATCTTCCTATCAAGCAAAAATATGACTCTTTATCTATCAGGCAGAAGATGTTATCATTTTCCTCTCTGGCAGAAGATGTTACCAGTATTCTCAATCAATCAGGCAAAAAAAAAATATCACCATCTTCCTATCAGGCACAAAATATCATCAGTATTCTCTATCTATCAGGCAAAGGTGTTATCCTCTTCCTATCAGTTGGCGAAGATAAAAGAGAAATGATTAATTGATTGTTGACATAGTCTGTCCTGCATTGAATGTGATCTCCGGATTTTGAGGCCAGTTCAAATCTCCAACATTTAAGGTCATTCATCAATTTTTAGAAATACAACAGGAAAAAAAAAGATTAAATCTATTGAAAATCATATAAATCGGTCAGAAAAGGACTCAGCAAATCACCTCAAATACCACAGACTCTAAAAAAAAGTTTATAAGGCTAGGCATCACTTACAATAATTAACCTGAGGCTTTCCTAGTCCATTTGGAATCTAGATACAGCTATATGCTATTCACAAAGAGTATATTTTACAGACATGACTGTGTGCAGTTGTACCCAAAAAATGAGACCGATTATGAACAAATTTTGTAAATGAAGAATGTTGAGACAAAACATGGCAGTAGCCTGATTTCAAAAAGCTGAACAAATGTCAAAGATTGGCTGTTATAACTGCATTTTTTTTTCGCCCTATGGTTTACTACAGTACCTTTGACAAGATCATGAAGATGTTGTATCACATGTGCCTTATTGATAGAGATGCATTGAAAACATTTTTGCTTGGTCATTTGTGTCAATAAATGACAGTTTTCGTGTCTGCACAAACAAGCAAACAAATTCACATTTTTGGTTTTTCAATTTTCCACAGGTGTCTTAAATAGGCAGCAAATAGTTTCACATTTTTGGTTTTTCAATTTTCCACAGGTGTCTTTAATACGCTGCAAATAGTTTCACATTTTTGGTTTTTCAATTTTCTACAGGTGTCTTCAATATGCTCCCAATAGTTTCAAATTTTGATTTTTAATTTTCCATAGGTGTCTTAAAATATGCTGCAGAATTAATGTTTCATTCTTAAAGTTAGTAGGTATCAAACTCATTCAGAAGTAAAAAAATTTTTCAGGAAGGTTATTTATTTCTAGTGCCATCATGCCCTTGCATCTGATGTGATCTGTGTGGAGCCATTCCCCATCTCTCTCAAAGTGATTACACGTGAGGCTGGAAAACATCAATGTCACATCAACAAAACTAGATATGTACTGTAAAGGAAGACTGAAACAACCAAATTAAGCCAGGATCATAATGATCATGATCAAGAAAATTCCCGTTTTCCATTTTGCATCGCATTTTGACATTCTCCACAACATAATATGATCAATTTAAAGCAATTTGTCTGTGGTGGATCTGCAGAAAAGCCTTCTAATATCTGAATCTTTCAACTTTGTACAGTATGAGTCCACACATATTCCAAACATATTATACCTTGCTACATCTCCATGACCTTCTACCATCTGAATCTTTCAACTTTGTACAGTATGCGTCCACACATATTCGACACGTATTATACCTTGCTACATCTCCATGACCCTCTACCATCGCAATCTTTCAACGTTGTACATTATGAGTCCACACCTTGCTCCATCTCAATGACCTCCACAGCGTCCTGATGATTGAGAAATCTGGCTAGTGCTAGCGGCGTCTGGCCGGACTCGTCTATCAGACTTAGGTCTGCTCCGCGGGACACCAGCAGGGCCAGGGTATCCATGCGTCGGTTCATGATGGCTTCATGCAACGGAGTCTGCACAATACAGAGAGGTTAAGCAAAAAGATAGCATTAATGGAGTGAATTGAGATGATCTAGGAGCATCCAAACTAGAAAAACTAAAAGCTGCAGTCCCAGGAGCCAAAACCTGTAATCTGAGACTCAAACCCGCACCCGATATAATTTATAAACTGTTTCTATGCACAGGCCTCAAATAATAGCCTACAGTTTTAAAGCCAATTGTACAATATTAGAAAAAAGAAAAAAAAACAAAAAGATAACTATGTGGGACTCCTCAGCGTAAATATTGCAACTCAAAACTTAGTTACATAAAATGCGTTTTCCTCTACAGGCAGATCAAGTAACACCGTTTATTGCCCTTATTTCAACACAGTTAGCTGCCTGTAAACGTTGCGATTTTAAATTCTTCAATTCTGCAATATTTTAAAACCCCACTGGATCTAGTGGCAGGATTGTACCCAGTAACTCAGCATGATCAATTCGTGCTAATTTGATATGTGTAAGTTTTAAGAACCATAGCTTTACCCCTTGCCCCCCTTACTGCTGCCCCCAAAGAGTAAAAAATAGGAATGTTTGAATTGACAAAACATAATGTGGTTAATGAAGACACTATGCAGAGATAAATAATATCACAATGATATTGCTTACCATATTGTGACACCTGGGACCTGCAGGAATATTCATGTCGGCTGTAAGTGAAAGAAGAAAAGTTTTCTTGAGGAAAAAATAGAGGTATATCATATATCTAGGAAAGAAAACACTATATATATATATATATATATATATATATATATATATATATATATATATATATATATATATATACATATATATATACATACATACATATATACAGAGAGAGAGAGAGAGAGAGAGAGAGAGAGAGAGAGAGAGAGAGAGAGAAAGCATGTATGTTGAAATAAATTGTACAATCAATCCACATTCATATTGTCATTTTATGAAAAGTGAGGGAATAAAGGACTTCATAAAATTTAAAAAAAAAACAAAAAACTTGCTGACCGTATCAGTTAGCCAAGGAAGATAAGTGAAGCAGACGACGTTAGAATCGATGCTGAATGGGCGGGGCAAAAGAGGTTGCAGACAAAGGCTATATTTTTTTAAAGTCATGGAATATCAAAATGAGAGGCATGATCGCTAATATTCGCAACTGAGGCACTGAATTATGACAGAAAAGAGACAGAAAATGTGGATGTATTCTCCTATAACAGGGGCAAAAACTTATTTTAAAAATGAAGCAACGCGGAGTGAATAAAGCAAGACTAAGCGTAGAAAGCCAGAGTAATGCCTTTGCCACACCAGAGAGTAGCAAAACTTATCTTGACAGGAGTGACGCCAAATCCAATGACTCCAGATCAATCGATTTCACGGGATCATGCTTTCTTTTTAACGATTTGTTACATTTCAGCTATGAAACTTGGTTTGATGTAGAGCAATGAGTCGTTCAAACCTGATAGAAAGATATCTTGCCAGTCCTCCCCCTGAGTAGAATGCAAACGGGCAACAATTCGTCAAAGCCTTATGGCAAAGAACAAAAAAACCCACAAATGGTAATGACCAACATTTCACCAAAGCCTTGTGGCAAAGAACAGAAAAGCCCACAAATGGAAATGGCCAACATATAACCAAACCCCCGTGGCAAGTACAGAAAAGCCCACAAATGGAAATGGCCAACATTTCACCAAAGCCTTGTGGCAAAGAACAGAAAAGCCCACAAATGGAAATGGCCAACATATAACCAAACCCCTGTGGCAAGTACAGAAAAGCCCAGAAATGGAAATGGCCAACATTTCACCAAAGCCTTGTGGCAAGTACAGAAAAGCCCACAAATGGAAATGACCAACAATTCACCAAAGCCTTGTGGCAAAGAACAGAAAAGCCCACAAATGGAAATGGCCAACATTTCACCAAAGCCTTGTGGCAAAGAACAGAAAAGCCCACAAATGGAAATGGC
>BLXT01001108.1:147594-166491 GCA_019648995.1 Plakobranchus ocellatus
GTTTCTTTGAAATAAGCAATAGAGCGATCACTAATTAAAACCATGAGACAGAGGCAACTACAGTTTTTAGGCCATATTTGCCGATATAAGGGTTTAGAACACTTAGCAATCACTAGAAAGATTGACAGCAAAATGCAGTAGAGGTAGACAGGGAATAACTTTTATTGAAAGTCTTAAGTCATGGGCAATAGGCAATAACAACTTTATAAGGTTAACTGAGAATAGGTTTGAGTACATGATCGCCAATGTCTGTTCCAGACAAAGTACTTGATGAAGATGAAGATGATGATTTCTTCCTTAAACAGAAAACAATCATAAAGCTGTTTTTCAGGTATAAATCCTTTTCTGGGGAGGGGTCAGTAACATCGTGTATTATCCTTTCATTTGTTTTGTAATTCGCTGAACTAATTTAGTCATCTGCATCAAATGTCCTTACACTTTTTTTGTTTTACAGGCTGAAATTCAAAGACTACAGGTTCAGTTGCAGCAAATATCAGAGAAAAATCATCCAAAACTTTTGGCTGAATTAAGGTACCATAATTCAAAACTTTAATGAGCCTCTATGAAGCTATTGATTATTGAGCCTCTTTAAATTAATTGATTATTGAGCTTCTAAAAAGCTATTGATCACTGAGCCTGTATAAAGATGTTTGTAATTGAGCCTCTATAAAGCTATCGATTAGTGAGCCTCTCAAAGCTATTGATTATTGACCTTCTATAGATCTATTGATTACTGAGCCTGTATGATGTTGTTTGTTATTGAGCCTCTTTAAAGTTATTGATAATTGATAAAGCTGTTGATTATTGAGCCTCTATAAAACTATTGATTATTGTGCCTTCATAAAGCTGTTGATTATTGAGCCTCTATAAAGCTATTGATTATTGAGCCTCTATAAAGCTATTGACTATTGACCCTCTATAGAGCTATTGATTATTGAGCCTCTATAAAGCTATTGACTATTGACCCTCTATAGAGCTGTTGATTATTGAGCCTCTATAAAGCTATTGACTATTGATCCTCTATAGAGCTATTGATTATTGAGCCTCTATAAAGCTATTGATTATTGAGCTTCTATAAAGCTATTCATGATGATTATCATTATCTGTAACATTCAATGTAAGTATCAACAATCAATGAAACGTTTTGGGTTTTGGCTCTGTTCAGAGAAGAAATAAGGCACCTGAAGGAGGAAAACAGAGTGTTGCAACAAAGTGTTAGTCTTGCACAAGGAAAACAGCAAAGACAAGCACATCAGAGTTTTCAGAATGGAGCTGAAACAGAGCCTGGATGGGTGACAGTTGCCAAAACTTTGGTATGAAAATGCTTCTCAAAAATTACAGAGTGGGAGTCAGTTTTGAGCTAAATTTATCGGCAAAACTTTTGCTTACTCAGGTTAAATACTGGTGAAATAATGAGGCATAGAGTTTTTAATTTTTGGGAATCTAAAAATAGTTTTAAAGTTAATTTTTTTTTTCAGTTTAAGATATAAAGTAAGTGGACTCAGCTGTGCATGGCCTCAGATGTGATCAGTTATTTCTTGTTTAAAAGACATATTTTCCTTTTTTCTTTGCTTGCATGAAATTAGATGTTATTCCAAAAATAATTTGTAGGTAGAGTTTTTTATTTACCAGCTTTGGCTTCTGCTTTGCGAAAAAAAATAAAGATGACAATCATTTGAAACTGTTGTGTCCTCGCTGTCTATCTTTTCTGGCTTTATTTCACGCAGGAAAACAATGAAGAAACTGCTTCCTTGATGCTCTATCCAGACAGTCCCTTGATGAAGAGAATAGATGAATTACAAAACACAAACGCAAAGGTACAGAATTATTTAGTAACTTTGGATAGGCCATGGGGAGGGGGGAGTCGGGGGTAATTCTTCACATTTTTGTACCATACATATGTCATGATGTTCTTGGGTGTCAGTTTTGGAAATTGATGAAAAAAAATACTTAAATGAGTATATTTTACTAATTAGATACACAATGCTAAACTGCTGCAGCTAAATAAAGAGTAGAAATGTCAAGATTAGGTCTATGGACGGTTCTGCTCTTCATTTGATATGAAGTGTGATGTCTATTGTTGTGTTTTATGGTCAAGTAAACACTGATACTTTATGTTTTGCAATCAATTTTATGGTGTAGATACAGATTTGTAAAGTTAATATAACAAGAAAAAGCAAAACTTTTCTTTCTATTTGCTGTTGGTTTTGAAAATATAGTTTAGCTCTGTTGGCCCATTTCAATCAATTTTCTGCGAACATGTTCATTAGCTCCTACTTTTGAGTTTGCGTCACATATCTTTCATAAAAGACTTTCCCATCCATGCTTAAAAAAAAATATTTCAAAAGCAAAATACTTCATTCTTTTAAGAACGCCCTTTAAAAAAAAATTTTTTTGTGCTACATAGAGACCAATAATGGAGGAAAAACCGTGATCCTTTTAATGTCAATGTCTCTTATTGAAATTTATCTCAAAAGCAATAATGCCATCCAACCAACGAACTATTTTTTCCATTCCAGCTCTTTAAAGCTAATAAAGATTGGCACACCAAGTGGGAAGCGTTGCGTCAGAGCAAGCAAACTGAACAGGAACAGCTGGTGTCTCAACTCAAAGATTCTGAGGAGACCAATAGAAGACTAAAGTCTGAAATTCTCTCTCTGGAAAACAAATTGAGAGAAGAGGGGGTAAAGAGTGAAACTGATTTTTGGAATTATTTTTTAATGCTTTCACATTCATAACCCTGTTCTCTTTCTGATGTACACTACAACTGTCTTGATTATTTATTCACAAATATGCGCGCTCAAATGGAAATCTAAAAGACTAACCGATGTTCCATTTCAAATTGTGTTAGATTCTTATTATATTTTTAGCCATATTCAGCATTCTTTTTTCATGTGTTTGAAACAATTGCTTGACTTGAAGAAATATGAGACATGAAAGTGCTTACCCAAATTGAGGAATTCAAATGGCTCCCAAATCATTCAATGGACGAGCGAATGAAAGCTGCATCAAAAAGGTAAGATCGTAAGATCTAGCTGCATCCAACAGAGTAAAGAGCTGAAAAAGAAATCTGATGAACTCCAAGAAGGTATTCTAAAGTTCAACCAATCATTGAAGACTTCACCTCCCGCATCTACACAGTTGGGTCTGCCGTAAATGCTACATGGGATTGAGATGATCTGTATCAGTGATGTAGATAGGGCCACAAATCAAAGACAATGTGTGTTCTCATAATAATTTTCATCAAGCGAAAGAACAGTTCTTATCCTTATAATTGTTTGAGCTGCATTGATCTAATTTCAAATTGTTAGCACGACTGATCCTGCCTTTGATTTCATTTCTATTATGAGAGAGTTAACACAATCATGTGTGGGTGTGCTTCATAAACACATTCATTTGAATATATATAGATAATTATGTGAATCGGTCGAAACACATTAAAAGTACTATTATTGAATTTAAGTTTTTCAAAATTTGTTTCAATATTTATATTGTTTACCAAAAGTTGTAATAAAGTTGCCATCAAATTGTTTGACAAGGTAACATTTGTGTTATATTTACATTAAAAAAAAAAAATATTTTTTTTTATGTACAGGAAAAGGTTAGAAACTCAAAGCTGAAGGAGAAGGATGCAGAGATAGCGCTTCTCAAGAATCAGGTAAATCAGAGCAATTGATTTAAAAATGTTTTTGTCCAATCCTAAAACGGAATGTTTTAAACAACATAATAGTCGATATGATCTGTCATAAGCTATAGTACTGAAAGTCATGGGACAGCGCATGTTTCTGATCGAAGGAAATGACTGAAGACATCTCCAATCTCCAACTATGTTGGAGGCAAGGTACATGAGGATATTGCTCTCACAGTGCAATCTTGTTGGGATATGGAATGAATTCCCCATATGCATCTTGGTTCTTTGTAGTCTGCCTCTTTCCACTTTCCAGCTATACTGTGGGACTGAAATCTATATATCATAAACTGTCCTGGCGTTCCTTGTTTCTCAAATATTTCTCAGGTGATTTTGTGTTCAATGTGGCCCCAAAGAGTTCTCTTTTCCTTGTTCCTATCAACAGTCGGTTGATCAATAAAATGGCTTTCATTCTTTGGAAACCCACCCTTGCTAACCCCATTGTAGTTGATATTTCTTTTGTATTGCTGCCACCACTGGCTATCATTTCTCTAGCATATTTGAATCATTTACATTGTTTGAATGTGTCCCTTTCATTAAGAAAACATATCTTGGTGATTTGGATTTTCAGCCCAGTTCAGCCCATATCTTCATATGTAATTGTTTCTCTCAGGTTTCCTTGACAACAATAAGGGGAAGATTTTATAGAGATGTATTTGCTTTTCTGACATGAGCGCATTATCATCCACATGTCTGTCCCTCCAAGCTCAATGCCTTACACCATTTCAGAGGTTTTTTCAATTATTTATGAAAAGCAAAGGAGCGATAGGAAAGCATCCTTTTCACTTTCACCCTCTTTTATCTTATGATAAGAAGTGAGTTTTTTTGCCTGTGCTCTTGGCTGCTGTGTATATCTTAGACATGTTCTTAATTATTTCACATTTACCTGGTTTTGTATTAGTTAATAATTCACTTTGTCGGACTCCCCATTTTTGCATGCCCAAATTTAAACATGAGAAAATTTTATCAAACTTAGGATAATGGCTACTCTTTTGAAAAGCTATTCATTTTCTACATTTTTTTATCAATATCAGACTGACAGTTTGTATTCTATAGTGAACCAGAAGTTTATCAAGTTGTGTAAGTTGTATCCAGATCCTTAAAGTCTTGTTTTCTGAAAAGAATAACTAAAAACTTGTCAAATATGTTAAAAGCCATAGAATAAACTAGTAATTTTCTTTAACTCTTACTGCTCAGTTAGTCGTGGGGATCTCAAAATCTAGTATCATAAACCCTTTTTGTTGTTGTTATAATTTGCCCAATGTCCATTGTACTTTTCTCCTTTTATTTTTCAGTTGACTTTATTCATGCAAGATTTCGAGAAAGAAAAAAAGGAAAAAACAGTTTACAAAGAGCAGCTTAGAGCAAAGGACTCAACAAAATTCCACCTTGAGGATAAATTACAATCTCTGGAGACTGAGGTAAATATTTGATCAGGATCAGCTAGAGGATTCATAAATCATATAATAAATGATGTGTAGAGTAATTTTGATTTTATTGGACATAGGTTTTGTCCTCATATTGAAATTATAAGATTAAAGTATATATTGAAACAAATAGCAAAATGAAATTTCTTTAAAAGTGACTCATTCTTTTCATCATCCCAAAAAAGAATGAGCAATGTGAAACATATGCTGGGATAAAGTATGGTGTCATATATGTATGTTAAGGGCAATTTGAAAAAAAAAAATTGGAGTTATGTTGCTAAGTAAATATTGTTGCCATAGATAACAAGATAGCACATTCACAAACTAAAATAGTGGATTCATAAATCATGCGCAACTTCATGTGTTTTTGTTATTAACCTTACAAATGGTTGCATTTTTTTCATAGGGTTTTGCAGAATTTTAACAAATTTGCAGATGTAGCGGCCATTTACAAAGGCCAATTGTAAACTCGAGCCTTCCAACTGTTTACACAAGCTTTTTTTTTGTCTGAGATAAGGAAATCTTTTCTTTTTGATCTCAATCCTTATTTTGAGTATCTGTAAAATCTGGCAACCTTTCCTTCATGTGTTTGATGACTGCATGATACAGTTATTCAGCATGGTATTGAAACTAATCTGAGACCCGTTTTTTTTAATTAGCCTTGGTTCTAATTTTACTTCTGAATTTTTGTTTTCGTGAAATCTGGTGGCAGCTGCAAGTAAAAGATAACCAGTTGAAAGCCAGTCTCAAACAATTGGAAATTTTGCAACAAAAAATAGTGGGGCTCAAGAATGAAGTAAGTGTTTGGCAATCTGAAATGTAATATGTAATCTTATGTGTACTAAAATATTGTTTTGCATCTTCATAAGTTACAAATTTGGCTGTCTATAAGTTTTTAGTGTTTGTTTTGTTCTGTTGTTTTTCTTGAAATATTTTATGAACTGCTTGCAGCAACAGCATGTTGATACATGAGTTGGTGGCTTTGATGGAGAGCTTCTAGCCAAGACTCAAAACTTTGAGGAAAGTCTACAGCATTCTTTGAACTTATATGTGTTTTGAGTTCCCCCCCCTCTCAAAAAAAAAAAAAGTTTCAAGTCACATTTTAAACATGTTGAATGACTGGCACATTCTGCAACTCTAGTTTACAAGCTTCTATGCTTCTATACATCCAAAGATTTGGGTGGCAACTTGATAAAACTATTCACAATTTGTCAGATGTACATGTTCAGTTTTTATCCATTTGTATGCATTTTGTACTTTGAAATTTTTTCATATCTTGATTAGAATGAATAGAATTGAAGTTATAATATTTTTAAGGCCACAAAGTCAAATACACCATAACATAAAAGATCATGTGGAAAATACTCATATTTTGACTTTAAAAGGGCCTGGCCAGCGAGTTTTAATGGGATTCCCGTGCTTACCACACTAAAAACCTTTTAATAAGAAGGAAAAAGTTACTTTAACCCTTAAATTACCAGGCCTCTCTAGAATTTCGATAGCCAAATTACCACAGTAAGGAGCATAGCTCTTAATTTTTTTTCATGACAGGTTCCACTAAAAAATTGTATAAATTCAAATATTTGTTTTAAAATTCCAAAAATCATCGTAATTTGGAGAAATGAACAAGCTTTCTTCTCATATACAACATGTTATGCTTTTATATCAAGAAATTGTGAAAAAACAATAGTAAAAAATGACCGTCAGACTGTGCCTCCGAATCTGGGTCAGAACCCAACTCTAGATCTAGGTTTAGATCTAGATCTAGAGTGCCATTGTTCCAATCTTCAAATGTCTACCCCTCTATCATCATTATTCATATCACTTTCATTGTTCATATCTCCTTCTTCCTCTTCAACAGGGCTATCTACTTCTTCATTTTTGGTTTTGGATTGACTAGCTGGCTTAAGAAATTGAATGCCATTTTATAAAAAAATCGCTCGGTCACTTCTATTCAACCGATTCTCATGCAGTAAAGAGCAAACAAAAGTAGAACTATCAAACTGCTGATAGAGCTCTCTTGCATGAGAAACTATAAAAATAAATAGGCTCTGTTCTGTACACAAAAATTGGATGCTAAACGCAAATATTAGCGGGCAATGGCGGGCGATTTATTAGTATAGGATCAGTAAGGGCAATACCGGGAGTTATGGTAATTTAAGGGTTAAGTACCTTTTTCTTCAAAACACATTATTTGTTCCTTCGAACTGACTGCGACTGATCTGAAGCATCTGTAACAGGAGAGGGAAATGTGAAGAGCTGCTGATCTGTCTAATGATCTGGAATGGAAAGTCTAAATGACATGGGTAGAAATTATATCTCTTTGTACTGAATATCTTAGATTGTGGAAAGTTGAAAGCATGAAGGAATGGTCTTTCTGATTCTCTCTAATCCAGAATCTGCATTGCGATCCATCGAGACAGATTTTTACTTCCAACTGGTTTGTGAGGTTGCTTCACAATATGTTTTTTTTTCTCATACTATTTCAATGATTTTGTTGCATTTGTATTTAGTACAAACATATTTATAGCACAATTATTATTGAACTCTAAAGTGAAAGCTGGCCTACTTCATGGCAAGGCTTATGACAATGAGTAAAGCTGTTGCGTGCTAACACACATACTTTTGTCTTAGCAACAAGCGAATGAAAGTTGCTTTTTTTTAGGATAGGTTGGATTTTTTAGGATTTCTTGGCTTTTTTAAAAAAAAAGTACATTATGACGTTTTCTTCTTTTCAGAATCTCACCAGCATTTGACTGTAATGAACACAAAGTTATGTTATTTCTTCACAAAAACTATTTGAAGGCTGATAAACTTATTTCTTTTTTTCTTTTTCTTTCTTTTTTTATCTAAATATATCAAACTTGGAATTTTTATAATTTCAAGCAGGTTTTTTGGACTCACTAGTGAGTGCAAGTTGATGGAGCTCATCAGTAGTGGATATGTGTGGAGTATCATGTTATTATCATCATCATCGTCATCATTATTTTTTGATTCTTGTTGAAAGCAAAAAAAAAAAAAGAAAAACAATTATGCATCTTGCAGGATACATCTTTGTTAAAAATGTCAAGCAGTGTATTAAACTTGTTACCTGAGGAAAAATTCTATACTTTTGATATTTACCATTAAAATTTAAAGTGATGAAACATTATAATTAAAAATATTTTTATTTTTGGCATTTTATATTCACATATAAAGATACATTGAAACAGGAACATTTTTTTTTTTTTTACATTTGATGATTTTCAAAATGCGCAGCAATTTTGTTGTCAGCCACATAACTACAGAACATTTCTGTAAATAATGTTACCACATTGACTAAAACAGAAGGTGAGACTAGAGAGGCCCCTGCTTGCATCTTAGCCATGATACTTATAGTCAAATAAAAGGTCTTAGAGTTCAAATAGTTTGATTGTCGTTCATTATCTATTTAATACATAACCTCTTGAAAGTTGTATTTAAATCTTTACTAAACTAAAACACTCCTTCTTCATGTTAAATAAATCTTTTCACCATGGCCTTACTTCTTCCTTTAGCTGAGAGAGGAAAAGCGAAAAGCAGCAGCAAATCGGCAATTATACCAATCAGGCGTTCCAACGGCCTTCTACCCCAGTAATGCTGGAAAACCCTATTGTAAGTCCAAATAAAATCGTAATGGATTCAGGAAAAAAGTATTCTTTATTTTCTTAACTTCCTCTTGGTAGAAAATGTTCTGCAATGCATTGATTTAAAAACTGGTGTGTTTTAACTTTTATCTCTGGTCTTATCATTTGTGTCCTTGATGTGTTAGATTAGATTGCCCATTATTCCTCATATCTAATACATTCTATATCATTTGAGAGTTGTAAGATTTTTTCATAGTGAAAATTGCACAAACATGGTGATTCTGCGCCAAGATGAAGTTTTTCAAACTCTTCTCAACAGGAGACATCTACAGTAAACTTGGCTCTTTTTAACATTATTACTTGCAGCATGAGACTTGTTTAGTCTGATCTCAAGAAAAAAGTATTTCAACTTTCAAAGAAACAAGCAGTTACTGATGGAGCCACATTAAATGCAAAATGTTGTGGCACACAATTGTGTTGTGTCTTTTTGTTGGTACAATAGGAGGAGTTTGGCAATTGCCTTGCCTTTTTTCATTACTTTAGGTCCCTAAACTTATTTTTTTTTTTCAAAACTTGCCCTTAAAGTCTTTTTGTACCCTCAGCTTGTAAAGAGGAATTGTTGAGGTTTATGTAGAAGCAGTGCTTAGTATTTGATTTTTTAAAATGCCTTTTGTAAAAACTGAAATGGGCAATCTTGGAACGTAAACATTGAATCTCAGGCTCTATAGGGAGGATAGAGTTTTGGTTAATTATTTGAGGACATCGACAAGGATAATAACCCCTTTATTTCCTTTTGTCTAACTTTTTGCATGATTTGTAGCGACCTTGTCCAGCAGTCAGTTTGCTTTGGGCCCCAGGCGTGGACCAGAGGAACTCCCAGGTGCTTGGACCTGTCCTGACTGTACATACATCAACTACCCAGACAGAACAGTGTGTGACATTTGCGGCCTCACCAAGTCCTTAGGTAAATTTTTCACTTCAATCTCTCGTGAAATGAGCCCTAGGTTATGCTGTCAGGCCACAGCTATTTGCCATCCCTTGAAAAAAAAAACGAGAAGGGTGCAGTTCAATACAAGTCATTTGAACTGTGATAAATTGAGTTTTACAATTGTTGAAATAAGTGTAGACTTTTATTTTTAGAAATTTTTCTTCTTTACTCATCTTGAAACATCAATTTCATTGGTATTTGAAATTGATTTTAAAAATTGGTCTTCATGTATTCCTGGTTCAGGTCTCATTGGGTCCTAGCCTGTTGAATTCAATGTTCACTGTATAGTTACACATAGATATGTAGGTAGATATATTTAATTCAGGTCTCATTGGGTCCTAGCCTGTTGAATTCAATGTTCACTGTATAGTTACACATAGATATGTAGGTAGATATATTTAAAGGACCATAAAATCCTTAAATCGTCACTATTATTATCATTGCCCAAGCAAATCTCTGACACTGACAGCTGTTGTAGCCGTGGAATATTTAAAATTTCACATACTGGCAACAAAGTAAGTGGGTGAAATATTTGTTCTTTTGTTTTTGATAAATATATTTTAATGATTCAAAAGTTTATTGTGGTTAGATTTGCGTAGGTCCATGCAAGTATTTTCCCAACCAACCATCAAAGTTTAGGGGTTGGAATATTTTTTTCCCTCTTGTCCCTGAAAATGTTTGAAAGAGTTTTTTTTAGCAATAGTTTGATAGTGACTGCTCATGATCATCACAATACATTTTCTTCTGTTGTTTTTTTTGTCTCTTTACAGGTGCAGAATCTCTTCAGTATGAAACTGGGGCGAGTATAATCATTTTCATTTACCCAGTGTGCACAATTTTTCTCTTTTTCATTACAAAAAAAAAACCTTCAGAAAACGCATTTCATTTTCTCTCAAACAGCAATAGCCAAATGCAATTCATTTTCTCTCAAACAGCAATAGCCAAATGCAATTCATTTTCTCTCAAACAGCTATAGCCAAATGCAATTCATTTTCTCTCAAACAGCAATAGCCAAATGCAATTCATTTTTTCTCAAACAGCAATAGCCAAATGCAATTCATTTTCTCTCAAACAGCAATAGCCAAATGCAATTCATTTTCTCTCAAACAGCAATAGCCGAATGCAATTCATTTTTTCTCACAAACAGCAATAGCCAAATGCAATGCAGTATGCGCCACAGAATTAGCACTACTGTTACTGAACTTCATGATCTGACTTCTGAGGCAAGGGCAAAATACCTTGACAGGTTTAATACCTGAAACTTGATGTAAAAATAAGGCATAGATGCTAAGGCATGATGCTGTTGTTTAGAATAAACACTACTTTTTTCCTATGGAATCCAAGGCAAGTGGTCATCAATAGTTTGATGTCAGAAGAATGTGGTATTCTATATTATATGGAAAAACATCTAATGACCCAAGCTAGTATTGTTGATGTTAGAATACCACAACCTTTGAAGGCCATAAAGTTGGAGTAAAAGAAAGATTGTGCAGATGTAATATTAAATTTATGGTACCGGTACTCTGTTTTTATGAAACATTGAGATAAAAAAAAAACATCTTAAGTGGCAATTTTTGATGTTCTCAGTGAAATTTGAGCAGCTGGCTTTGCTTGATGACAAAATGGCTGCCAGCAATGTGGCTTCACGTCTGACAACGTTGGCATCCACTTCTGAGGCTTGTTGACATGTAGGATGGTATCCCAGGCCATCTTTCTGTGAATTGCAAAAAAACCTGATTTCTTTTTTTTTTTTATTTGTGTTTATATTTTTTAATGTCGTATCATATTAGAATGTGCGAGGCATAGTATAGAAGCATGCAAGTTATTTTTAAATGAGAAAAGTTGAAAATTCATAATTTGAAATACCGTAATGCAAACTGTTAGATTTTTTTTTCATATCACAATTTCTCCTACATTTGCCGTCAAGCCTTCTAAGGCTAAAACCATACTGGAGGCAGCAATTCAAGTGTCCCACAGCATACCAAGTTGGTCGTGACTTTCATCTAGTAAAGGCTCTCTGTAACTGCGACACACAGTCCTTCACGTGACCTACCACAAGTCAGCGTGGCCTCCAGTATGGTTTTTCTCTAATACTCTCTTAACTAGAAACATTTTTACTCCAAACAGAATAGTTAAATATTAGTCATCCTGTTGCTGATAAAACTCTTTTAGATTTGAAATAGTAATTTGCGATTATTTTTTTTCTTTGATTAGTTTTTCTATTTTCTTTTCAGTTATGTTAAACTGCACCAACCTTCGTATAATAACTTTTTTTTTTCTTCTCTTTTGCCTCAAACTTTTCTTCTGTACACCTGTAGGAGCTTCAGTCCAGAGGGAACCCTCAGCTAAACATGGGCAGGAACGTCCCAGACAGGGCAAGCGATGTAGAGGTTGATAGTGCTTGAAATTAGCCTCTCGTTCTGTCATGCACAGAAGTGTGATCGCCACAGCCAGAAGCCTATGGATACTCTATGCATATTTGTTTATTTTATAAAACGGCGATGAGCTGCAGATTTTTTCCCCAGAAAATTTGCCATGAATGCTCGGCCGCCCATGCACTGCAAAAAACAAAAGAAGAGAAATAATTCTCACGACTTGGGGTTTCTTGCTGTGATTCAGTGGGGAGACTAAGAGTTTGAAAAAAACCATCGTTTTTTTGTGACACTCATGTCCGTTTTTTGTCTACAGTTTTAACCTAATCCTGTCCAACTTCTATATTTTAGTGATAAATGTTTTTTTTATCTTACATAAATATTTGTAGTGTTTACAGAATTTTTGTCTATGTTGTGCTCTGGAAAGCCTCTGTGTTGAGTTAAAGTATAAGGAGTGATTTCGACAAAAAAGTTTTCTTTTGTCATAAATTTTTGTGATTAAATTTTGTTTGAACAAAGAGTTTTTTTTTTATGTGTGGGAAAATATTTGATCTAAAAGCTTGCAGAAGAGGCATTTTTAAATACTATAATGAAGAAATCAATAAGAATTCCTACTTATCAAATACCAGTATCTTTTTTTTTTAATATCACAACTTCTCCATATATGTATATATATTTTTTTTATTATTTGGACTATGCTGAAAGCTATTCCCTCTCTATAACACCTTTATTGCCCCCCAAAAATTCATGCCAATATCTTGCACAAAATTGAGCAGGTTCATTGTCACAAAGGCCTTGCAATATAAGTAGACAAATACAAAAGTCTCATGGGGTTTGAAGCAAGAGTAACGTACCTGCCGCTTACAGACACCTTTCTTTCCTTTTAAATATAAAATTTAGAAGTAATTTACCATTTTTTTCAGATAGAGCATTAAATTTAGCGTCGTATCTGTGCAAAAAATAACGAAAAAAAAAAAGAACCTGTAGATCTCAATATTTACCCAGTTGAACCAAATCTAGAAGAGAGCCCCATGTTTTGATGCATTGCCTTTTCTCTAAAAATGTTTTAATCCCTGTCTTAGATCATATATTTTATCAAGTATTAGAACTGTGTGAGCTTTGAAGTGGATTTATGCAGTGCAATATTGAATACTAAACACTGAAAGATTATTATGTACATCTAGGTAATGAATCTCTTTTTTTTTTCAAAGACTAACTTGTGACAATTCAAAAATCTATCTCTTTGGACTCTGGATGGTTTCTGTTAATTATGGCAAGTCCACACACATTCTGCCAAGCATTGATTTTTGTTTTTTTTGTGTCACCACAAACTCAGATCTCAGATGGTTTCTGAGAGGATTAGGTACGGAGCATTCAATATTATGTGAGTATAAGCGAATGTCAGTATATCCAAACCCAAAGGAAAAGAGGAAAAGTTCTAGCTTTTTAAGGTCCTTACTCTTGCCTCTTATGATTTCCAATGTATCGTGCACCTTTAAGACATAAGCAGACTTGCCTTAAGAAAACAGTTTGGTTTTTTTTTTTTGGCAAAGTGTTTTAAATTCAATAATTGTATGGGAAGTTTGCACCAAAGGATTTTATAAAATAAACTTGAATTGAGAGTAAATGCAAGAGTATTAAGAAGACCAAAAAGGGTATGGAAATGAAAGAAAACAAAAACAAAAAAAAAAATGAACATGTTCATGTGAAAAAAAATTTCAATGACAAAGTGTAAGGCATGAACTGAGGCTCAATTCAAATGTCAATACGGTGTATGCATAAAAAGTCAATTCAAGTGATTTCAGAATAACTACAGTTGTTAATTACCTTGTGGTGAACATTTTACACGGAAACTGTCTAGTGAGGTTTGGAGGCTTGGGGCAGTGTTTCTATATCTTTTAGGAGTATTAGTAAGTACCAACATAGCATGCTCTCCAGGGTGCAGCAAAACTTCTTTTTTATCATTTTACTAAAGGCTGTATTTTTTTTTTTCCCGTATAATGTCTTATTCTGAGGTGGCACTACACATTTCATCGCTTACTATACAGTTGGATCAGAGCAGCTCAAATTGAAGTCACAACAGAAACAGATCAGGAAATTTCCTTTAAAAGATTCTGGGGAGTTAAAATTTTTTTTTTCTTTTCATATCTCTACCCCAAGTTGTGGACGATTTTTCCTTTCAAGATGCATAGATAATATCAATGGAAAGCGAACCTTTTTACTGAAATAATAATACATATTTTTTTGTTTTTTTTTTTACACATGTCTTGCTGTGCATGCTTTACCCTTCCTTTAAAGAAAAAAGGAAAAAGTACTATGCACCTCACAGCTACACCCCAACAAATGCTGCATACGGTAAAACATAGATGAAAATTATTTTCAGCTCAAAATCTACCTCTAGAAAAATCATACATATGCTTTCTTCATCATCTACATTCTGATTATTATTTTAATTCCGGCCTTATGCAGTGAACATTATAATGTACTTTTTTTTTTTTTTTCGTTTTCATTCAGTTTCATGTTTGAAATGTAATCATATCTACTGCATACATACAAACTTCATTCTCCATTCTTCGTTTGTTTGTTTTTTTTTATTGTCTTTCATAACAATATTCTTTTTTAAATATCATTGGCAGCATATTGTGTTGATTAAGGACTCACTTTCTTGTACATGAAGTATTGATTGCCAGACAAAAGTAAAAAATATCTGATAATTTAAGGTGCTATTCCAATATGATGTTTTGGTTGTGGGATGTTATTTCCCTCATTTTAGTTATAAATCAATGATCTGCTTAGCTATTAATGTATTATCTTTCAAAAATGTTTTTTTTTTTATTCCATCAAGTGTGTTCAGATGATTCCTAAAATTTCTTAGATTTACCAACTTTTTTATCAATGTGAAAATGTCATATTGAAACATGTTTCGCCCACATAATTTCTGGACTGAAAAAAATCAATTTAAAGATACTTCAATCATTATCTTTATACTTTTTAAAAATTTATCGCAGAAACTTTTCATGTTTGCTTATTTTATTTTCGTGTTTTTCAATCTCATGAGTTTTCAATCTCTCTCTCTCTCTTTATTTATGTAAATGAATAATCAAATAGATAAAATAAAATGCAGGTTTCTCTTTTTTTTATTGACTTTTTTCGGAGGAAAGCTTGTGGTTTCTAAAAGTTTTTATCATCTGTAATTTATGTTGAATATAAATATAATTTAGGTAGATGAACATATTCAAGGTTTGAATTATAATTTTTGTTGTCTTTTTTCTTTTACAGGCCAAATGAAACTACTACTAACTACCACTACTACTACTACTACTACCACTACTACTACTACTACTACTACTACTACTACTACTACTACTACCACTACTACTACTGCTACTACTACTACTACTACTACTACTACTACTACTACTGCTGCTGCTACTATTATTACTCTATGTAATCTGCTGTCTCTTCCACTTCTTTTCCTTCCACTACTGCAGCTTCTACCTTACCAATGCTCTTACTCTTCGTTTGCCAGAGAAATTGATTCAGTCCCGCCGCTGACAATGTTGCCGTGCTGATTGCTCGTTGAAAAAACATGAAAGTCCAATACAACTTTAATTGTCTGAAGTTGGGGCAAGACCAATACTGGTAGTGGTAATGGCAAACACAACATCTGAATATCACCTTGATGATGATACTGTTTCAATATTAAGTTGTTTGAATTGAGGTTTATTCAAAAACCAGGTGTCTGGCTCATAATTTTAAAGTATAATATTTACAGTGTTACACATTGGCATCGAAATCACATGTCACTTGTCATGAAAAAGCTTTATAAAGACTTGAACTACAGTTTCAGCACAGCAACGATTGTGGAATTTTATAAAGCTTTCAAAATTTCGCTATGATAGGGCTTTACACAAATGAGAACATACAGGTTTCCCTATCAAATGCAGTGCAATAAAATGTAATATGTGATTTATCCGCAATGGTCACAATGTGTGCGGATATTATTCTCTTGCAGTTTCGCACACAAAAAGATTACTTTTCTATTTGTGTAAGCTTTTCTTTCTAAGCAACATAATCAATCTATCTGCATTGGGTAAAGACTAAATGTCTTGAGCATAGTTGGCCACCTTTGGTACAGGATAATAAATTACATTTATAATACATGTATATCAGATTTTTGTGATTATTTTTTTCTGCAAACTGGTATCGCACAATCTTTACTTCATTCAATTCGCGAAAATGTTTTCGGCCCCAACTTCATGATATAATAAACCTAGATTTTTGGTTTTGACAAGCAATTTTTACTTAGGCAACTTATATACAAGTATATTTGTGAGAAAAGAAAGTTTGAAAATTAACTCTTGCCAGTGCAAAGTACTTTCAAGTTTCATTGACATCAACAAAAATGATGATAACAAAACAAAAAGTTATAAGAAAGGGAATCAACCTAACTGTACAACATGCAATGAAATGATAAGATAAGTAGGCCTACACATTTATGAGGTAACAATACATCGTGATATAAACTAAGATTTGAATGACAGAATTTCTATAAAAAGGACAAAGCTAAAGTTAAATAATGGGATGGAAACACAAATACATGTATTCAAAATTTCCCCTTTTATTACACGTCTTAATAATGGAATAAATAATATGAGCTTTTACTCTTTAAACCTATCAAAACCATAAGTAAGGCGGAAGCAACTGTACTTTCTAAACTATTATGCCAACGCAAGGATTTAGTTTATAAGATCTAGCAATCACTGGAAAGATTGAGCGAAAGGCAGTAGAGGTAGAGAATAACTTTTATTGAAAATCTTAATCATGGGCAACAGTTAATGGTAGCAACAACAGCTTTTTGAGGTTAATGTAGAAAAGCTTTTTGAGAAGAAACATGATCGTCAAAGTTTGTTCCAGACAGAGCACCGAAAGAAGAACTTTTTAATTACACGTAGAGTCTACTCAGAGTCAACTTTTTAATGCGGGATTCTTGTCAAAAGTCAAACCCTTTTTTGCAGTGCCAATTTCACTTACCTTACATTTTCGTCCTGAGATGTTGACTTTATCCAAACTCCACTGTATTGAATATTATCATTCATATTTCATGCAAACCGTCCATCAAACGATTCGTGATTTTGTTTGAAAAGAAAATGAATTATGGAGAAAAACCCAACATGGATTGGTCATAAGTTTGTATTTTATTCACATTTATAAAGAGCATTGTAGCCAAAAGTCTCAATAATGGTGGCATCATCTTCACATAAACATGCGGATATTGCTAATGTCAATGGCAAACTGGTACTAATACATGTAACTGTATGACAGATTAGAGGACATGTTATATGAACTTATAACGCTCCCTGAGAAAATACGAAAAGGTACAGGCTGAAGTATCCACGTTAATTCACTTTGATTATTTAATATTAATAATCAGCACATAAATCAGGCAAAATATTCATGGAGAACTCTTGCCCTTCCCCTCTCCTTATCTCATTCTCTCTTGCTTTGCCTTTATCTCGCCCTCCTCTTTCTGTGTGTGTGTGTGAGTGTGTGTGTGTCTCTTTCCTCTCTCTCTGCCTGCCACAGACAATTGTGTAAAAAAAAAAAAAAATGGTACATGTACTAGCTAATATCTGTTTTTCTAAGTATCAATTTTATATGTAGATTTTGACCAGAACTTTATGAAACATTAATGGAAAATATAAAATATTTGGGTTCTTAGCTGTCTTCTTTTAAAAAATTTCATCTCACGCACATACCCTATAAATGTGAGATATGTCTATGGTACATAGATCAGAATAGTGCAATGTATGCCTGCACCTAGAAGTACTGGATGAGGTATGTCTATGGTACATCGATCACTACTACTAGTACAGTAGGCCAACATCTAGAAGTACTGGATGAGGTAGGTCTATGGTACATCGATCACTACTACTAGTACAGTACTAGTACAGTAGGCCAACATCTAGAAGTACTGGATGAGGTAGGTCTATGGTACATCGATCACTACTACATGTACTAGTACAGTAGGCCAACATCTAGAAGTACTGGATGAGGTATGTCTATGGTGCATCGGTCTGTATAACTAGTGCAATAGGCCTGCATCTCAAAGTCCTAATATTTAATAAGACGGTCGTATTTTATATGGGACGTCATGTACCTGACATTGCTTTAGTTTAAACCACATGGCCCCATTCTAGGTCTATTTCCAGTTCTCTCTTGACTTGTCCCTTTGCCAGCCACAACGTCCATCATCTACAATAACATTGCTTAACTGAAAGGCGGTGAAGTGCCTCGCGCAAAGTCACTACCGGCCATCACCTGGTTTCCGGGCTCTGGGCGATTTAGACGTTAAGTAACTGCATTTTTCTGTCTAAACACTAGCTCAGCGTGTCAGCGATTTAGCTCATCTTTTCGATTACAGCTTTGTAAAAAAAAATAATCGGAACCTAGTATAATTCACCCAGAGATACTCTAAGCTAGATGAGGAAAAACATGCAGTAGAGCGCAGGGTCTGTTTTTTTTTTATTTCTTGATTTGATTAGTTACAACAGTACAATATTACATTACCGAAAATGGAACTAGTCGGCCTAGCAAGCAAACGTAGATATAACCTCAAAACTTAAAAAATCTGATCATACATTATGAAAAACTTTAGAGTGAATAAGCAATAAAAATTGACGAATCGATCTGTGAAATAAGAAATCTAAATTTGTATAACTTTTAATTTTCTTTTTTTTATATTGATCTATAACACTAAAATTGCTCAGCTAGAAGGTAGTGAAGTAACCACAACGGTCATCGTGTATAACATTAA
>BLXT01001108.1:166855-176956 GCA_019648995.1 Plakobranchus ocellatus
ACTTTAGAGTGAATAAGCAATAAAAATTGACGAATCGATCTGTGAAATAAGAAATCTAAATTTGTATAACTTTTAATTTTCTTTCTTTTATATTGATCTATAACACTAAAATTGCTCAGCTGGGAGGTAGTGAAGTAACCACAACGGTCATCGTCTATAAAATAAACATTGCTTAACTATTAGGCGGTGATGTAGACACAACGGCCATCGTCTATAAAACTCAGCTGGGAGGCATTAACATTATCTTTATATTTTTTTATGTATATATTAGAGATTATTCATATTTGCTTCAAAAATTTCATTTCCGTGTTTTTAGATCTCACAAGTTTTCAATCTGTCTCTCTCTCTCTTTAATTTATGTAAATGAATAATCAAGTAGACAAATGAAATGTGGGTTTCATTCTTTTTTAATTGACCTTTTCGGAGGAAAGCTTGTGGTTCTAATGATTTTTATCCTCTGTAATTTATATTGTATGTCTTCCCCTGTACCTTATAATATTGGTGGTAAAAGGCCATCCCTTCCGCATGAAGAACTAATGCATGGGAACTTACTCCGAGCCACCTGCCCTGACAAAGTTTGGCTCATGCAAACATATTTATCTTCCTTGAGGGATACAAAGACGCTCTACATCAATTTGATACAAAGACACAATCTTTGCATCCATTCAAAAGGGAAGTAATAGTCAGTCTGAAAATGAATACGGTAACCTTGAAGGAAAATTCAAATTATTAAAAAGGAAATATTACTTGATCTCTATAAAGTCGTGACAATATGTACATGTGTGTATATATGTACAAATGCTAAATTACAGAAGTTCCGTTGTTTGTTTCCTTCAAGGTGAGGGTGGCGTCAGGGTCATCTTGCTCCTGGAGCTGGCGGTCCTTGTCACTGTAGCGCAGGGCTATGGTGCGTCCCTTAAGGCACTTGAGCACATCGTAACGCCGCGGTAAGATCCCCTTGAAAAACAGGAAGTTGGTCAAAATAGACACGCCCATGATGCAGAAAGAACCAATCAGCATAATGAACGTCCTGAAGGGAAATAACTGTCTTTCATAAAGAGCATCGTATCCTGGATAGTGAATGGCAGGTGCTAAGCCAAGCACTGGCTCTCCGCTCAACAGTCGGAGGATGAAGGCGACAAGGAACCCGGCAAGACTGCCGTAGGCGTTACACTGAGGCATCCACAGAATGAGCGTGAGTTGGGGGAACAGGATCACATACATGAGGTCTGAGCACAGAACGTACAAACCGTAAATTGTGTCTGCGAAAATGGCGATTAGCGTGCCCAGAGTGCCAACAATCAAGATGGAGATTCGTAGTACCCATATCAGCTCATTTTCAGAGGCCTAGGTTGGGAAAATTAAAAGAAAAACCTACATCAAACCAAATGCTTAAATATCAATATCATATCCTCAAAGTGAAATTGTGTAATAAATTATTTCTTTGCTGAATGAGCAAAATTGGCATGCAAAAAAGATAGACTGTGTGACTTTTTTATGCATGTATATAAAAAATGATTTTAGGGGCTGGTGGCACAGTGGATAGAAATCCGGCCCTGAGGTCTGCTGGGACTCTTCGGCTGCGCGTTTAATCCCTACATCTGCGCCCTGGCCTAACGGAAAGCCTGAAAGCTTGAGAGAACCTTGTTGTGGACTGGCTATAAATACATGCACACACAAAAACCAAAAATGTTTTTTCAATTTTTTCATATAATAGGCCTACATGTATAATAATACTTGTGGAAACCTGAGATCACCTTGTTGTGAATTAGCTATACACACACAAAACTCAAATATGGTTTTTAAATATTTCTTCACGTAATAAACACACAAAAACCAAAAAATGGTTTTCAGTTACAGAATATTACAGTATAGTATCTGATCTCTTAAAATCTATCACAGTGTGCGATGGAAATACAATAAATTTTTTAAGCCTGGTCAAATTTAACCATTAATGACAACGGAGACTGCAAAATGTGGGAATACTAAGCAGGATTTATAATACATATTATCTCAGGTTATTTTATGAAGCTTCACTTCATAATGTCTCAGACGGTTTCATAAGAATGAGGTGTTTGGGCTAATCCTATTAGAGGGCCTATAATTTATAAAGACAATGTCTGTGGTCTACCTGTTCATTTATAGAACTTAAAAACAAGTCGTGGCATGCTCCTGCATTACTTACCATGGTATGAGCATTTTTATAAAAAAATGTAATAAGATGGAAATATATCGAAAAGCTTCTATGGTTATACTTTTCATGATTTTTTGTTTATCAGTAACAGATTTCACGCCAACCACTTTATTTCAGTGCGAGTGTGCATAAATGATGAGGGAATTAGTGAAATGAGAGAAAGGCACATGTATTCATTTTTCCCCCTCCTGATGTAAAATCGACATTGAGACATTAAAATTTGCTCCAAATAGCTGGCTAAGATTTATACCTTTGGCCTGAAGATGTCCTGGTAGATGTTCTTTGTCAGAACGGAACTAGTGGATAGAATGCAGGAATCTGCAGACGACATGACAGCTGCAGACACAGCACCGATCCCCGATATGGCGACTGGCAGGGGAGACAAATAGTTGAGGGCTAGTGGTAAGATGTAGCTCTGCATGTGGTCAGGGATAGGAATAGGACCATCGTAGGATGTAGCGTTCCAGTCTGTTGATTGAAGTGAGGTAATGGCAACATGTTTAGCACACAGTGAGCATTTTGAATACCCTACCCTAATATTCAAGGAAATATATTTTACTCGCAGGCTTTTCTTTACTTCGCATTTTATCCACCCAAAGCATAGCATCAAAGATTTTTACTCTGCTATAAAAAAAAAGCATGAAAAAAATCAAGCTGAATAATATCTTTTCTTGCAAGAATTGTCGAAGCACTTGATTGGTTTTAAATTCACATTTTTCTCCCTGCAATCGTCCTACCCAGATGCTTTATTAACCTTCACGGTCTATAATATTATAATTAACATGCTTTTCGTTTCAGCTTCGTTACGTTTTTTCCCCTCATGAAACTTACCAGCAGCTGACCCAGCGATGCCCATCATGATAGGCGGGATGGCCAGGACTAGGGCAAGCACGCTGGAAATGGCACTGGACACCTGGACAACACGGATACTCTTGCAGGCCAAAACTCTCTGGTATATCGCCTTTTTGGAAGGGAAAAAATAATTTAGAAGAGTGGCATTGACTGAAGAATGGCAACGACTATTATAACATTAAATCTAGGCCGCTCATAATATGGCAAGTATTAATGTTAACATTACCAGGCAGCTTGTTTGTGTATGTGGTATAATGTCAGCGGGAATCAAACTAAGATGAGATAGGTCTACCTAAACGTCTCTTGAAGGCAACAAATAAATAAATAGGCGATAAATTATGAGAGATAGATGACGTCGACAACAAAAGTCTGCCACATTACGTTTGGGAAATGGATTTCGAAGACTTGTTAGACTTTTCTCTGAGCATCAAGTGATTTGGGGCTTCAGTTTTGTAAATGCAAACAAACAATAGGATAAATATTACATGGTGTCCAAAATAGCATGGTCGGAACTCTTACTTGGTTAAAAAGATGTCCAGCCTAAAATCATATTTATGATTTTCAGAAAGCTAAGTGGTCAAACAATAATGAGATTGAAAAAAAAAAAATCTCTGCATCCAAATGAAGTGCAATCGATAATTATTTCATGTTTTCATGACATGTGAAGGATTTAAAAAAACCAAAGAATGCATCTATTGAGGTGCTCGCGGTTTTTATGTAAAATCTAAACATTGCGTAGTTCGAATTTTATTGGTGTTCTTCCTTTTCTAGAGTCTCAATGTTACATATGCCCTAAAAATTATCTTTTGTACACAAGCTGGATCGATTGAGATTGAAATCATTATTGTGTGATCTAAAGATTGATGACCCCGTTTGTTTTCTCGCATGAGGCGGACATCAAATGTGCGGCAGAAGATTTCACGGTAAGTTCTCTAACCCCCAAGCCAACAAGCTTTCCTGAAGCCTTTCCTCCCCATTTCCCTGGACTAAAGCTGTCAAAATAGGAAACGGTCTGTCAGATATATTTTTTTGACTTTGAAAAAGATTTTGAAGTTTCAAAGTCTTTCGTATAGGGCCTGTTTAAAAAAAGGCTACGGAATTTGTCTTAACTTTAATGGTATACATCATGTCCCTTAGAAATACAAAGAAAAAAAAAAAAGACCATGAAGCCATATGAATTCTAGGCCTTTCAGATGAAGCTTAATGTAGATATCATGTCCGGGCATTCAGGAAGCAGAAATATACTTTTGTGAAGTAAAGAAAACAACAGAAGTCATTGCTCTCCTTCTTCACGAAACCTCAATGTAAAAACCCGTGAGACTGGATTCAATGAATATAAGATATCTATTGTATATCTATGCCGGTGCTCACTGCTCCGTAGATCTTTATTTTAAGAAACTAATAATAAAGAAATATGACTTTGAGCTATGACGACTCCATTGCCAAGATTAAGCTAATCAAAGAAGTTATTTTTTTGTGTGCATGTACCTGCCAGGGGATCCCACCGCAGATGCAGAGCAGGTAGACGTCTGTATAGGCGGCTATGGAGTTGGTGGGGATGTGGCCCAACCAGGTGGCGGACGCCCGTTCCAGATCTACTGCAGGATGGGTCAGGGAAAATGGAAAGGCGATCACCTGGGGAAATAATTCTGGTTTGGATGATTTTGTAGATACAACACTTACAGCATATGAGGTACGCGATAGAATGATCCTTGAGTTAATCTCAGAACCCTCTGTATGTTTGCGCTTGCCTCTGTTGTTTTCTCTCTGCGTGTTTGCCTTTCCTTGCTTTCTCTTAATGCCAGTCACTTTGAAATGGTACGCCTGTCTATCAACCTCTCCTTGTCTGACATTAACCTCTGTCGGGCCGAACGTCAGGCTTTTTGGTGAGTTCTCACCTTTACTACAAATACATGTCTATTGGCGTTCATAAATATTCGAACCCTTATGCTAAACTGAAATCATATTTAAAATAATAGCTAAGTCAGTTGAATGAAATTAATACTAGAAAGGACCAGTTTTATTTTGAACCGACAAATTTGCGTGAAAAAAAAAGTTTTACCGTGCAAAAAAACCCATTTGTTTAAAATAAGTTTGTTAAAATGTGCAAAAAAAAAAAATAATAATAAAATAAAATAAAAATAAAAACATCCAAAGACTGCTGGTCTTGTATTATCTGTACGTTTTTTACAAAGTGAAAGATCATATCTAAATCTAGCATGATTATATATGAACAAAACTGTGTCAGTAACTGTGCATGCACTATTTTCCAATAAGCAATCACACTGCACGCAAGAGAAAAATATCACTCAGCATTATTTGCGAGTGCACGAAACAAGTCATGGGCCTGCGTGGCCGATGACCTACTTTTTTTTTATCTGCATTCCTTTCTATGTTATCTCTCTGGTACTTTGAACTCTTGTTAATGGTTCTTGTCTAGACTGTTTATTTTTACAACATGAAAGACAGCCGAGAATCTGATATAAAAAACTGCATTTAAATATTACTATTTAACATCAGAGATAAGGCAATGCGATTACGATTATTATTTTGATATTTTAATGACATAATATTATTCTTGTTCAACGGAATATTCCTCGACAGTGAGGAAAAAACAAAATGTACAGTTAAACGGGCGGGAAAACAAAAATATAGAAAGTCTATGTAGATCTAATTTCTTTCATATTTTGCCGATTTTATATGCCTGTTATAAACTATTCCCTATCGTTTAAAATGCTTTTTCAGGTCTGATATTTTTTTTTTCAGTCTAAGGTCTAAGGATGAGCACGCCATGCTGTCTACAACTATTTGTACCGTCCTAAATCTCTGGCTTTTTTCTCCTTTCCTACGTGTTTTGCCAAGGGCTATAAATAGATTTGGTTTTCCCTTTTTATCTCGAATATTTCTGTTGGCCCACTCGCTCATGAAGCGCAAGGTGGCCAGCGTTGTTGACTGCTATGACTGCTTACCAAACCAATAGCAATAAAGAGCAGCTGGATGACATCAGTGTAGGCTACGGAGTACAGGCCGCCCAGGAAAGTGTAGATAATGGCAACCGCTGATGAGATGATGATTGCTAGAGTAGCGTTGATGTTGAGGATAATCGAGATAGTAGCTCCTGCAAAGGAAGTACCAGAAAACAGCAGCATTTGTGTACCACATGTTTATTTCAAATATGATGAGAATTTCCTCAATCTTATGGTAATTATACATTATAAGTAAAAACCTATCAATCTACTCGAACCAAAAAAAGACAAACTGAGTCCTTTACAAAAGGACTTAACAACCCAAGGAGGCCTAGTTCTCTTGGGTAACATCATGATAAATGCATTGTCATAACGAATGGATGCAAGTAGAGATTCAAACATAATTTTGATCCCTGATAATCGGAATCAAAAGTTTTCTGCTAAATAGTTCACGTTTGTTTTTAGAGCAGATATATTTGAGTGCATTACTATTTAAAAGAATATGCTAAGAGCAAATCTAGAACACTCACAGTTGTGTTAAAATTAGAATTATAGGTGAAAATATATAGATTGATTTTACACGTAAAAGTATTTAACACAAATTTAAGACATGAATTACAACCTTCAAGCTATATTTTTTTCGATAATACAATACAAAGATATTAAGTGAAAACATTTGCTATTATATTCCTTTAAATTGTTGTGATTTTTAAAGACGAAACAATGTTGTTTAAAGGGCATTCTTCAACTAAAGCTTTTTGGAGGAGGAAAACAAAAATGAGAATAAATCAAAATGGACGGATATTCAAGGAAAAGCAGCAACATTGTCCCTTCTCATCATTTTGCAGTTTCCCATCAAGGGCAGGGGGAAAAATAGGATCAGCATATGTAACTCATGGTGGATAGTTTATACACTTTACACGTTTATATTGTATTCATAACCACTGTTAAACAGCCAATTCTTATTTTTATTGTTCTTCGGACCTGAGTATCTCTGGCGTACCCTTGGCGTCGGGACTGTTGTGCTTTTCATCTGAAAAAATCTATTGAAATCTACAAGAAGTGAAACTCACCCAGTGCGGCTAAAACTGCCGCTGACCAGAAGAGATCGCCCAGAAACTGGGGTATAAAGAGGAGGCCGCCCATCTTTCTCCCATACTTTATCTGAAATGGGTCAAACATCGTGATGAAACCCTCTCGTCGTAACTTTGGCCCGTACAGCAAAGCCACTGTGGAAGACAGTTTTGGGAATTTTTATATACCTTCAAACATTGGGTTCATAAATAGTAAGAAATCTAGATTTTTCTTATTTGTGGCTGTAAACTATTATTTGTGACGATGAGAGCTTTAATCATCAATCTATCTCCATTTTGATCGAAATCAAACAAGATCTTTGTAAAGCAAAGCCCTACCCGAAGATTGTATGCAAATAAACTATTGAGCACCAGATGTGGTCTTGAATTGTGCAAAAGGATTTCAAGCAGAGAAGCTGGCTGTGATTCAGATCATTTTTCAGTTTAAGAATTAAACACAAAGTTAAAATAAAACGAAATTTAACAGAGGCAACAGCCAATCCTAAATTCCAAATCAATTCTAAACAACATCTCAAAGGCAGAAGAATTATGGTCAAAGACCAAAGAGTCATTTAATGAAGTCATACAGGAAAAAGAAAGTTCCTATAAAGGATACATTTCTTACGCTCCATATCTCCTCACCGGAACAGACACTAGCTATGATGTTCCTCCTCTCAGTCTCCAGGTAATCTTATAAAGTTCTTCTTACTACCGTTGCCTATTGCAAATGAGTTTAGACTTTCAATAAAAGTAATTTTGTGTATACCTCTACTGCGTTTGCCTTTTGAACAGGTTTATGTTGCCAACAGTAATGTAAACCTAAAGATATGATAAACTTTGTCAACGGACTAGATTCAGACAACGTGTTCACAAAGAGGCCCATGGTTAAGGTCGGACATTCAATTTTGTGTTTCTCGGTAAAACGTTTACTTGTCTAAAGAATTCATATGTACTTTTTAAAGTTTATTAATCATTTAATTTCCTTGGCAACGTTTGCACATGTAATAAGGTGATATCGTAGAACGGGTAATTAATTGCAAGTGTGTATGTAGTGATACAAAGTAAATCTGTGAATCAAACGGCTTTGGCTTTCACACATATGCCGATGTTCTTTTCTTTCTATGAAGTCGCACCACGTTCTTCTTTCTCCACCCGCCCTCTCCTCTGCTCCTCCGAGTACAATTCTTACTCCACGTTTTTTAAAACCTTCTTCCTCATGTTTTATACCCTCTTATCATCTGCCGTTCATCTATATAACCTTAATATATATCTAGGTTTCTTTGCATCCTCTCCGTTAAATAAGATCTAGAGTGTAGGTGAGGAAGGAAGGTTTAAAGTGATGAGTCAATGTCAAACTGGATGGAGGAACATTTTGACAGACACGAAAAATGTATTGAAACATACCTACAACGTTTCCAAGCTAAGCCTTTGATATAGATAATTACTAGGGTTAATGATTTTGTGAATGAGTCGTAAAGGAACAAAATCAAGGATTACCAAGAACGAGACTGATAGCGTAGGCGAGAGGCGCCTGGGTGTTCAACACGCCGTTCTTCGCGGCTGATTCTGCAGAGCCGTTTATGTAGCCACCACCGACCCATGTCGCTGTAAAGATGCAGAGCATAATAAGAGATTGCTGATTTACATTAGTTTTACATTTCACGATGAAAATTACCAATAAAGTAGCTACTTCTTTTACAATCAAAACTGATTTTAAAATTTCATTGACATTTATAAATCCATTAGGATTGGAGCATATGACATACAAGTTGTTCTGCATGGCAAAATGCCGGAACAGAACAAGCAGTAAATAGAAATGGCGAAAGGAAAAGGTTTCCTCATTCTTAAGCCAGAAAAAAACATTAAGGCAAACAAACTAGTTTTTAGAATCGTGAGTCATTACCTGTACCTTTTTCATTTCACCACAAAAACATATTTGATTTTTTAAGCTTTACACTTTTAAAAACTTTTAAAAACAATTCCTATGAGAAATTGGACAAGTGGGGTGGGGGGAAAGAAGTGAACAGAATCTGGAAAGGGAAGGCTTGCTGGAGGGACTGAGGGAAAACACCAATTGTAGGCTTTGATGATCCTCATTAAATCTCAGTTCATATCATTTTGTGAAGGCTTTTTTCGTAAAAACGAATGAGATGTCACCGACAAACCATACTCCATGGTCTGACATTGGTGTGCTTGTTGCTATTGAGAACAAGATCCAACGAATAACTCAAAGTTCCCATTATCGTATTAAGTGCCATAACACAACTTTATTAGCGAATGGACCAACAAAAATGGTTGAGATACAAAGTGAAAAATCAAATCTATTTATAGCCCCCCTAGTAAAAATACATAGGACGGGCGGACAAGCTAAAGATCTAGGTCGGTACATATTATATCCTAGGCAGCATGGCGCGCTCACCGTCAGATCTTAGATAAAAAAAAAACAAAAAAAAAAAACTTTTAGACTTTTGAAATGATTTTAAAGATCTGGAATAGTTGACAGTTGGCTTATTATAGTGGGTTTCGTTGCTTTATACAAAAGTTTGATGGAATTAAGCCTGAAAATAGATGGACTTTTTAAAAATACGAATAGTTTGTTTTTCCGAGCTTAAAAATAGATGTTGGTTGCAGTGGCTTACCTGTTATAGTAAAAACAGACACAAAACCTCCCAAACTATCTCGAACTTCTCTACTATTCTGGTAAGCGAAAGGTTAAGGGATTTCAAGCAGTGGCTTACCTGTTATAGTAAAAACAGACACAAAACCTGCCAAGCTATCTCAAACTTCTCTACTATTCTGGTAAGCGTAAGGTTGAGGGATTTCAAGCAGTAACTTACCTGTTATAGTAAAAAACAGACACAAAACCTCCCAAGCTATCTCGAACTTCTCTACTATTCTGGTAAGCGTAAGGTTACGGGATTTCAAGCAGTGGCTTACCTGTTATAGTAAAAACAGACACAAAACCTCCCAAGCTATCTCGAACTTCTCTACTATTCTGGTAAGCGTAAGGTTAAGG
>BLXT01001108.1:178665-188918 GCA_019648995.1 Plakobranchus ocellatus
TGCTGCTGCTGCTGCTGCTGCTGCTGCTGCTCCTGCTGCTGCTTTGCTACTACTACTACTAACTCACAAAAGAACAGCATCATTTGTGAGTCCTTTCAAAACAACATTATTTCAATCGGAAACATCCTTCCTTACTACTAACACTTATAACTTTATCCGTCGGTGAGTTTGCTTAACACTGACTGAGCGCAAGGATAAAACGCATGTCCCTTGCATAAGCTTTGACCCTCAGACTAGTTACAGTGTAAGGTAAAACAGTAATGAGGAACTGCTTGCCCTGTGGCTTACTCAGCTTTATAGTTTATAAAGTTACAATCGCTTACTTACTAACACACTGGCCTATCTCAAAATCAGCAGTTCTGAGAAAAACTAAAAAAAAAAAGGCTACATAAAAAAGCCTGTTTGTTAAAAATGTGTGTGATTTTCATATAATATGCAAATGTTATGCATGTACTCAGTTGTAAATTTCGATAATGAGATTTCATTGAGATCTAGACCGATTTGAAATGCTGGTTTTGAGACAGACCTTTTTTTTTCCCTGAATTATACCATTTTGGAAAATGAGATAGACCATTTTTCAACCATTAGTTCATAAAGCAGACCAAGTTGCCCTTTTAAAACAAAACTGGTCTATCTCTGATGGTTAGATAGAAAAGTGTGCATAAATTTAAATTGTTTAATTTTGGCTCAGCTTATTTTTTCGACAATAACACAGATGAAAATAATATTTTTTCAAAGATTAGTATAGTGGGTCAGTGTGATTTTGGTCTATCTCTGAGATAGACTATTATGTTAGAAAAGTGATCCAACAGTCGCTGAGATATGCGTTCAATCCGATCTCAAAATATAAAGGTATGATAAGCACAGTAGTTGGAATCTGTTTTTTAAAACACCGCTGGATACATTCTCAGCTATGCGTAAAACATATAGAGATGTGAATTGGCTTATAAATCTGTGTAAATATAGAATCAGAACTCGCTCTTTGATTTGTAGCCAAAATTGTTTACAAAATCTCACTTGGTTAAAAATTAAGTGACTATCCACATAGTTGCTAGTTTCTGTTTGCTAAGTAGAATTCAAAAGGAATCTCTAGCCCTTTAATTGTGTCGGCCCATAATATCTCGAGCGTTGGTAGCACATTTGAAAACAAACCCGGCCTCAGATATGCAGGGATCCTTCTAGCACGGGTTCAAGTCCCGCCACCGGCGTTCTGTCCTTACGGAGGGCCTCAAAGTCTGAGATCAACATTTTTAGATAAGCAAAATACCAAAACACAAATAAACAATAAAAAAAACCTCAGAAAAACAAAACAACCAACCTGCTTATATTTTCCTCAAACTTCGGTCTTTCTATGTACTTTTTGAACAATGCAAACAGTGGAGACTAGCAGACAACCTTCTAAATAATACAGGCAATAATGCTTGTAAGCAAACCTTTACATTAAGCATGCGCTGAAGCAGGTGGTTAAACTTTATACCCCTTGGCTGCAGCGTTTAACACTATTATTGTTTGGATATTCTCTCTGAACATCTCTTTTCATAATCATCACACTTTGAATATCAACAGGTGCATAGCTGTAGCGTTATACATAATTAATGGTGTCTCTTTATTTATTCTTATCTTTATACAAGGAAAAAAAGGAAAAAAAAAATTAAACATGTCTCTTTGATCATTGTTATCTTTATAACAGACGAAAACAGTCACCCAGAAAGAATGATAGCATCACTGTCACTTACGCGTATAATATCATGATTTACGCTTTCCACCTCAGCCAATCTCACAGGCTAAACTTGATAAAAATTGGTCCTTTGGCCGAATGACATTCTCTGTAGCCGTGCAAAACATATGGCAATGATCGCTTCATGGTTTCTTAAACTACTTGGACTTTGGAACGTACTGAGGTAACTTGAATACGAACTCCAAAACGACTGTAGTAACAGCAGCAGCGGCAGCAGCAGCAGCAGCAGCAGCAGAAGCAGAAGTAATAACAGCAGCAGCAGCAGTAGCAGTAGTAGTAGTAGTAGTAGTAGTAGTAGTAGTAGTAGTAGTAGTAGTAGTAGTAGTAGTAGTAGTAGTAGTAGTAGCAGTAGCATAAGCAGCAATAGCAGCATTATCAATAGAACCAGAGGTGAAGTTACAACACAAGGAGAGGTAAAAGGGAGAGCATGTATTTGCTGTTTAGTGTAGTGGAAACCACAATAGTGGTCTTTACTATAATAATTCACGTACATTAAAGATCTTCTTCCCTATCTTACGGAATTTATGAACAAGTCGTTGGCCACCGTAACTGGGTCTTGGCGTTTTCAAACAAGCAGTTATCAGTCCTCCTCTTAAAAAAATAGGACAAAAAATGAAAATTATTTGTAATCACTCGTCAAAGTAAGTCACTCCTAAAAAATGCCGGGTTCGAGCTCGGCTACCGGCGCTTGGCCTGAAGGAGGGCCTAAAAGTCTGAGATCACCTTGTTGTGGACTGACTAGAAACAAAGACCAAATCTTTGAAACCGCTTCTGAACTCAAACTAAGCAACTTTTTGCCTTGCTGTTCTTTCATTGCCGCACACAGGAGTCACTCACACATGAAAAGAGTTATCAATATTGTTGGAGCATCAGTTATATAATAACCACAGCTTACCTGTCTGTTGCTATTAAGTGTAGTGGTAACCAGAATAGTAGTATCTAAAGGAATCCATGTACATGGATCAGCAGTTATATATCAACCACAGCTTACCTATTGCACCCTAAATAGTTCATAGTATGTACAAGCTGAAAATGTGCTCAGTATCACGTTTAACCAATAAGCTTTAATCCTTCATCTTTAACTTTTAACACTTGTCCTGCTAAGAAAGACTTTGAGACGAAAGAGTTTGTAAGCATATTTGGTATAGATTCACCTTGGAATTTGACTCCTAAGCAATGTTATATCGTTTTCTTCTGTATGACAAAATATTTTTCAAACTTTGTTTTATAGCCTGTAAAATTGGATAACATGTGCAATTTAAAGACTATCACAACCAGATGATGCCTACTCTACATGTTCAGTATATCTCGCTTTATACACACAATTTTTCAATTTTAAAACTATTCTACAATTACTAAAGGTTTAAACGAAAGTTTAAAATGAGCTATCCATAAATTGAAAACGAACTGTTTACAAACCGTATAGAACAATCTAAAAAACTCAGTCAGATCTGTGCAGCGTCTTCTCAATAAGATTTAAGATTTAAAAAGACGCTGTATCTCTGTCACAAGAACTTGATGAAGGTCTGTCACAGAAGATGCACCAGCCCTGCTTGTGAAATGCGTTGATAAAGCAAACAAATTAGGCCACCAATAAGCAGTGATAAAAGTTTTCAGGTTATAAAACAGAACAATCTAAAATGTCCCCTGGAGGAGATAGCACTTCATTCATCCTGTTTAAAATGAAGATATCAAAGTATGAGAAAGACGTAAAGCTATGACACCTGTTTTAGCCTCAGTCTCAGCCCAATGAACGGTCAAGATAAGCTTATTCTTATCAAATTTAAGTTTAATGCAAGTTAAGATCTATCAAAACCAGTTTTATTCATGTGACAATTAGCATTGAGCTCATTCCTTTACCCCCCCCCCCCCTCTTTTCTCTTTGGCACACACACACACTCACATAAACACTCACACACGCCCACACACAACTTTTTGCTCTCCCTGAACAACACAGAGTTTTTTTTTACCCTTGAAAGATATCGTTTCTTGACCTGTTTACTAAAGTGTACTTTTCTTTATCCTTGCTAACATATTTGATACTGCAAGATAACTTGTATATTTTTGACCTTGCAATATAAACTGTGGGCACAATCCGTAATTTTATCATCTTCACTGTGATAAATTGTTCTTTGGTTCAAAATTGATATTCTTGCGGCATGATTTGTCAGAGAGAATTTAAAAGTAATATGAGTAAAATAATTATCGTATTTGCATTTTACTTAAAAATCAACACTTTTTATCTGATAAACCACGCATGTTTATTTCTGTTTGAGTATGACATGATCTAACCAATTCTCATGCTTCATGCTTCTCTCTCCTACTACTTACCCCGGTAAAAAAAACACACACACACACAAAAAAAACGCGTTTTCTAACTCTATACTATATTTGAGATGTATTTCGCTGATCAACCAAAGTGAACCAAAGCGATCAAATTGTTCTTGCCTTCAACATACGTATTAGTTCTGATGCTAAATGGAAGCATCACTAGTCAGAAACTCTAAAAGTGATTGTGTTTATTTTGCACATGGATGCTCATTTGGTATTTTTAAGACTAATTCATTTCAAGATGTTCTATTGAAAATTGAAATGAGATATCGAGAAGGTTTCATAGCTTTACGCTACCGAACATTTGCAATTTACTCCCATCCCCTGAAATTACTCCAATCAGAACAATTTTCAGTTTTCCCTAAACGTTATCAGATAAAAATGGGACACACGCGATTTACAGACAAAATGGAATTGTATTATTTAGATCCAAACTGTAAACTCCATGAATTCTCAAAGTCTATTTGTCCACTTCTAGCAGTTGTAGGCCTATATTTATTACGCACATAGAAAATTTAATCACGGACAATATCAGTTAACTTATTTCCCCTTCGGTAGTAAGCAAAGAGAAGATTCGAAAAGTATGGATACAATCTTTACCGTCTGCAGATTGATTTGACAAATCAAGGATCAAAGTATAGGCCTAAAAGGGGCAAGGAGAGAGAACTGTTGAGGCCAGGGAGAGAAGAGAGAGAGAGAGAGAGAGAGAGAGAGAGAGAAAGAGAGACAGAGAGAGACAGAGAGAGCGCGGGGGAGGGGGGTGCAAAAGTAAGAAAAGGAGAGATGAGAACATTGGAGACCAGAGAGAGAGAGACGAAGAGAGAGAGAGACAGAAAGAGAGAGAGACAGAGAGAGAGAGAGACAGAGAGAGAGAGAGAGAGAGAAGGGGTATCGGTAGAAAGATAGGAAAGGGTGGAGGTGAGAATCACAAAATGATGTGTGTGGTTATAAAATTCATATATATATATATATATATATATATATATATATATATATATATATATATATATATACACACACATTTTTTTGTTAGCTGGAGTCAGGGTTTTTTTTTTTATTGTTTTGTTTTTTGGTTCTTTTCTCTAATTATTTTTATGATATTCCTTCATGAAATTGAATATGTCGTTGTTTGAGAGCTCCTATTGCGCATAAACTTATGAGAGATAAAAGTGCAAAGCATATTATTAATGCAAATTAATTTGTTTGTGTCGAGTGTGAATTTATGCATTATATGAAGTTCTCATTTCCCCACTGTTTTGGAAGAAGTTGATTTACCATTTTTAATGCATGTGCCCTGCACAGCATAATATCAAGAAGATATTTTGTTCTTAAGAGCTGAGTTAGATTCATTACTACAACCAGACTGGGGTCACTGACCTTGAAATGAGGCAAGGCTAGGGAGGCAAAATTCTACGCCATAAGTATGTCAGGCGTCCTTTGAAATTGCAGCTGCATTAGTTGTTACTTTTGACTTTTTGTGGCATTATTTTCCCTCAAAAAATGAGTTGTAATCTGCCAGGCATGTAACTGAGGGTTTTATTAATCAATTTAATGTTGTATCTGCTTCTGTTCATTTCTTTGATTGTAATCTCTTGTGCTTTAGTTGTATTTCATAGCACATGATATCAAATTGATGTGTTTAATTACTCTTTACTCTGTCCCAGCATGTGGAAAGAATGCCCGTGGTTTTCAGAAATCACAATTGTCTTTGTATTAATTTTAATTACTGTTTTTAATGCAATGCCCAAATTTCTACAAGTAAATAAAAAAATCATATTTATTTATGAGAGAGGTGATAGACATGAGAGAAGGATGCCCGAGACTTTTTTTTTACAGTGTTATCATTGTTGAAGTTTTGTGGAACCCTGAGCTTATTAGGATTTTTTTGCTTGTTAACGTATTATTCATAGTGGTGACTCTTTTTCGTTTTCATATATATATAAAGTGATTTTGTTATCTCAGTATTCGGGGAAAACAAGTATGATGACACTTCTGTTACTTTTAAGTGTGAGAAACGTTTCAATTATCAACAATTGGCTTAATTGCTTTTTAAAAGACAGCTTCAGCTTGCTCTATATGGGAAGCACTTTTTTTTTTTTACCAGAATCCTTTGGATAAAAATGTAATGGTCACAATTACTAAGTATTTTGTCAGATACTGATATATTCAATAAAAACCCTTGAACTGATAAACTATAACGTATAAATCAAACACTTTGCAACTTTAGTTTAATGATTATAAATATGCTGTATACTTTTGTATCGGAATATTTTATACAAAACCACCTGGACACAAAGTATTCTATTTGACACCATGTTTTTGATCTTTATGATGGCAACTAGCATTTGAAACATAACAAGTATAAACACTAATTTAAAATAAGGAGTCCATAAATTAAATGTAGAACAATGTATTAACGGTGATTTAATAAATTGCCGTGATTTGTTCATCACAGACATAATGCAAAAAGTTGTCTGAAATTTACGTTGTCTATTATTCAGCAAAATATGTTTGTTATAAATGTAAATCTATAAATAAAATAAAAAAATGTTTGATATTATTATTATTGCAATACATGGAGTCTGTAACTTATTTTTTAAAAAGAGGTGTCTTTTGGTGTTTTATAATCTATATTGTACACCAATGATTATCGATACTGCTTGTGAAACACAAATATTTCTCATAAAAAATTCTCTGTGCAAGAAAATTGGCAATGCTTTATATAATATTATTCACTTTAACATTGGGAATAACTAATGAAAACTCTTGATTTCTGGAATGTTTTTGGAATAAATTGAATTGATTCTAAATTTAAATCATTCTTCATGGTTTTCTCTTGTTCTGGTATGATTGTCACTTATCAGTTCTTCATTGTTGCCTTTTAAAAATGTTTCTGTCATGCCAATCTTGTATAAGAATTAAGTATCAAAGTAACATATACATTCTGTAAAATTCTATACAAAAAATCACTAAAATGCAACGCAGTATCTCAAAGAATTCGAATAAAGGACTATAATATGCTTGTAGAGGTGCAAACAGTTTTGCTAATAATTGGCGTCTGTAAAAGCATAGACATGTTTTTGTTATGTCGGAAAAATAACATAATTTATAACAAACTTATCATCTACATTTCCCGCGTAGTAAATCTCTAACATTTAAGACCTACAGGAAGACATTTGCATTATATTATTTATGCAGAAAACAGTTTTTCTTGCTATGCATCGTTAATAAAGGCAATAAAAAATATAAGGAAAGAAGATTGGGTAGTATTTTGATTTGCATGGTAATGGAACGCGCACCGCTTATGCGAACTGAAATTTCTCTTTAAAAAAAGAAGGCAAATTCATGGTGCATACGGAGCTTTCGAAGTCTCTAGTTTAGATCGTAGATCTGGTTGAAATAATGGTTTATAATGATTTGGTCGTTCAAAGTAGAACCCTGGAAAAATCGAACTGCTATCGACTTCAGTCAACGGTACAAAACGTATGTGCGTTAAGATTTATAATATTCATTTTCATTTTGTGTGTGGGTGTGTAAATATAAGTAGACTAGACGTATTGTATATTTGTGTTTGGATACTCGGGATCCCCGTAGTCTAAGTAGTGATATCATGATCACAGACACATGGGCACGCGCTATGGGGGAAATAGCTGCCAACTATTAGGTGTGAATTTAACACTGTTTTCAATGAGTGTGTAATATAAAAATCAACCCAATACCGTTATCGATTCATCGGAAGGGAAAACATGCCACAGGGTGAGGCTATTGCAAACGAAGACATGTAATGCTTTTGTCAGATCAGGCTCTCTCCATCATTTTCGACAGATCGAGCTTCTATAGGCGCGTATACGGTCTCGGCACGTCGAGGACGAATGCACTTCCTTTTAAATAAGAAGAGTCTACTTAAAGTCAACTTGCATATGCCGTATTCTTGCCTAAAGTCGAATCCTTTTTTGCAGAACATTTTTCACTTACCTTACATTTTCGTCCTGAGATGTTGACTTTATCCAAACTCCACTGTATTGAATATTATCATTCATATTTCATGCAAACCTTTTATCAACAGATTAATGAATTTGTTTGAAAAGAAAAAGAATCGTGGAGAAAAAACCAACATGGATTTGTGAAAGTTTTCTATTTTATTCACATAAAGAGCATTGTACGTCAAAAGTCTCAATAATGGTGGCATCATGTTCACATAAACATGCGGATATTGCTAATGTCAATGGCAAACTGGTACTAATACATGTAACTGTATGACAGATTAGAGGACATGTTATATGAACTTATAACGCTCCCTGAGAAAATACGAAAAGGCACAGGCTGAAGCATCCACGTTAATTCACTTTTATTACATTATAATCAGCACATAAAACGGCAAAATATTCATGAAGAACTCCCTCCCTCCCCTCCTCTCTCTCTCTATCTCACACTCTCCCGCTTTACCTTTATCTCACCCTTCTCTCTGTGTGAATCTCTCTCTCTCTCTCTCTCTCTCTCTCTCTCTCTCTCTCTCTCTCTCTCTTTCTCTCTCCCGGCCTCACACAATTGTGTAAAAAATCACAGTAGCGAAACTGATACAAGCTAACATATGTTTTTCTAAGTGTTTATTTTATGTGTAGATTTTGACCATAATTTTATGAAACATTTATGGAAAATATAAAATATTTGGATTCCTAGCTGTGTGCTTCTCAAAAATTTCTGCTGACGCGCATACCCTATGAATAAATATTAACGTCAGTGAGGTATGTCTATGGTACATCGATCAGTATAACAAGTGCAGTAGGCCTGCGTCTAGAAGTACTAGATGAGGTATGTCTATGGTACATCGATCAGTATAACAAGTGCAGTAGGCCTGCGTCTAGAAGTACTAGATGAGGTATGTCTATGATAGATCGATCAGTATAACAAGTGCAGTAGGCCTTCATCTAGAAATATTAATAAGTCGGTCGTACGAGCTATTTTATACACGACGTCGTATCCCTGACATTACTTTAGTATAAATCAGATGGCTCTAGTCTATTTCCGGCTCTCCCTCGACTAGCTCTGTTGCTAGCCACATCGGTCATCGTCTATTGCTTAACTGTCGGCGGAGAGGGTAGATATTATAGCTGTCGGTGAAGTGCCTCGTTGCCGTGCAACGTCACTACCGGCCATCACCTGGTTTCCAGGCTCTTGGCCAGTTAGACGTTACTGCATTTTTCTGCCTAAACACTAGCTCAGCGTGTCTGCGATTTAGCTCATCTTCTCGAATACAGCTGTGTAAAAAAATATAACAACTTTGAAACCTAGTGACATTCATCCTGAGATACTCTAGGCTAAATTAAGAAACATGTGTTAGAGCGCAAGGTCTGGTTTTTTGTTCGTTTTTTTTTTTTTTTTTTTTTTTGCTTGATTTGATGAGTTGCAACAGTATTACCGAAAATGCAGTAAGTTGGCCTAGCAAGCCAACGTAGACCTAACCTCAAAACTTTAATAATCTGATTATAGATTATAGAAAAGAGTGAACAAGTTATCAAAAATTGGCGAATCAATCTGTGCAATTATAAATCTAAATGTGTATAGCTTTTGATTTTCTATCTAATCTGAGTTGTTTTTTTTTAAATATAGATCTAATAGAAACACCTCCGTAGCCTTGACCGGGCAACAGTTAGTAGTGGCTAGCATCACTATTTAAGTTAGGAAAAAACATAGAAATAATATTATGCAACAAGGCAAATAGCTTCAACGATCATCGTTTATAACAATAACATTGCTCAGCTGGGAGACAGTGAAACCATTATGGCGCAATCATTAGCCTGAAAGCCAGAGGCTCCTTTAGTCACGAGTAATCGGTTAAATCTCGCCACGCACCTCTGCCGCTAAACGATATGGATTTCATATACGGAACAAAAAATAGGAAGCGTTCAATGTCATCCATCACGCAGTTGACTTCCTTTTTTTAATAAAAAGAGTCGCGTAGTACGGGCACAGATACTAAATTAGAATACAGATTGGACACTAGGCTAAAAATGTTTATCAATGACAAGAACGCCACCAAGCGGTGGGAGTGTACAATTTGTAAACAACCACTGCGGAATATATACATTTTAAGCGAGGTAGCCAATGGTGCTCTGCAATTTCTTGTACAAATTCAAGACTGAAGAATCCATCGATGTCGTTTTTTCGCTTCCCGAAAGATAAA
>BLXT01001108.1:321877-342426 GCA_019648995.1 Plakobranchus ocellatus
TTTGGTCTATCAAATAAATTAATGCCATTAACATATATATTCTTATTACAAAAAAAAGCATAGAGAGGGTCTTTTTTTTTTCTACACGAAGCTGTGTAAAACTTTAAGGTGTTATTGATTTATGCAAACTGAGATGCCAGGGTTGACTTGTTTGTATTTTAGGTTGATGAAGATTGGATCTCACCAAATGCTTCACTGTAGAACTTGAGAAAGGGCAAAGAAGAGGTTCCCAATTTAGTTTTTGTTAACAATCATGCCTCTTCTAAATTCTTCTGTTGCCCCAAAATTTTCATGCAGGTCAAGAAATGATCTTGATTTATGTCCCTGTAATCAGCAACCTGCTATTTACAGAAGGTTTTGGTTACATGGGAGTCTAAAACACACAGAAGCAATTGTCTCACTTGACAATTTCATAAAGAAGTTTTGTGTTTACTCCTAGAAAGAGGAAAGAGATGAGAGCTTTGCTATTGAGCTGGGTGAGACTGACGGCGGAGCCACGCTGGGAAAGATTTCTAAGACGATTGTCACCATTGTCAATGATGAAGGTAGGCCTGGAGGAAACAAAAGAAGATAAAGATAAGAGTTTTCAAAAATATTGTCACCATGAAACACGATGAAGATGAATTTGGGCAAACAAAAGTAGAGATATTAAAGTTAAAGATGAAAATGATAACAAATATTGTCACCGTTATCAGTGATAAAAGTAAGCCCGGGTAGAGATAATATTAAAAAATAAGAGGGATTAAAAATAGGCTGATAAATGCTTGTAAGAAATGAATTAGAGGAAGAAAGCAAAATGAGAAGGAAAAAAATTACGAAATTACCAGGATTACAGCTTGAAGGATATGCATGGTGGATATTGTGATGTATGGTTTGAGAACCTTTAAAGGGTAAGATCAAAAGGCTGGCTATTGGTCAAAGAAGAAACTTTAGCTCAATAGTCTGTAAAATGTTTGCTTTTTACCGCCTAGATACATGGACTTTCTTTGGGGGGAATTAGTCATTGTGGATGAGAACAAGCAAATGCATTTACATGTAAAACATTTTTGACGTACACATCTAAAGAAATTTTGAATAGAATACTTTCAATAAAGAAAAATTAAATTTTTAAGTATAAATAGCCTTGCCTAGGGGCTTCCAATTCCTTTTGTTCTCACCATTACTAAATAAAAGGAAATTGATTCAAGACAATAGTTAACTTTTAATTATGTATGAAAATTTTCAGCTTGTGAATCGTTATTTTGATTGCTCTGCTTGGTAAAGTGACATATCATTCTCTCTCTTATCTTACTTATTTCCAAGTATCCTTGCTCTAAGCTCAGACATAAATAATGTATTCCTCAGGGCAGTGACTATGCTTGTCTAAAATATCATATGTACCATTATGAAACGCATATATATAAATCCTATGAATTAATCTCTGCAGAGTTTAATGGCCTTGTGAGCCGCATTCTGAACATGACCAAAGCCAACCTGGAAGCTTTGGAGCTGCAGAAGACAACCTACGTACAACAGTTTGTTGAAGCTATGAATGTCAATGGTGGCGACCTTGAATCTGCGACCTTCTTGGATTATATCCTCCATTTTCTGACTTTCTTTTGGAAGGTGTGTCTGCTTTATGGCTATCATTTATAGTAGGGGTCAGGAAGCTTTTTGGCCGAGAGAGCCATGATCACCACATATCGTAAATTTAATTCCATGGTGAGAACCATTCACTATGTTTAAAACTGAAAAAACAAATAAAATCTGCGCATTTGTTTTTTTTGCAATTTCAAAGTTTTTAAAGTACACCAAGTCTTTGAATTATTTTTAATACCATTGTTATGCAGCTGCTAATCAGTGATGAGTATTTTATACCATTATGAGACTTCTGGTGCTGATGGCTTTTTTTGTAATAATTAAAAGATTTGTCTGTGAGCCAGATGCAGCCATCGAAAGAGCCATATCTGGCTCAAGAGCCATAGGTTCCCGACCCTTGGGTTAAGGAATGAAGATGATTGCACTTTGTATGTCTACCTGTTCCTTGCGGCTATCAGTTAGGGAGGGAAAATATTTGTAGCTATGTTTCGTTAACTGTTTACAAATAGAGCTGTGATGCAGTCCTTCATGACTGGCCTTTAAAAAATGCATAAAACAAAGGTAGTCTTTATTTCTTTGACTTTAGGATTTTGATTTTAACTCGGTCATGCACATTCTCAACTAGATTTGTTTTTGCGGTATTCTGTTTACATTTTGAATGTGTTGTCAAGAAAATCTCTTTTAAAACTACTTATAAGACATGAAACAATATATTGAACTCATTACTTGATTACCAAATCTACTCTCACAGTCAGAGTCAACTGCTCTCAACAACTTCAGCTCTAATGACTTGTTTTTTACTAAAACATTTTTTTTTACTTGAACAGTCCGACTGAAAATAAAAGAATTTGTGACAAGTATTCCTGTTAATTGAACGAATATTAGTAAGAAAGGATCCTAAAGATACAGGTGATGGGTGGATTTTCTTTGTAACACCAATGCTGACGCCAAGCTTAAGAAATGCCTAAATGAAATAATTTCTAACCAATTTCTCCACTACTCCCCCCTCCCCTTTCCCTTAGATTCTGTTTGCTTTCATCCCCCCAGCGCAATACTTTGGCGGCTGGCCTGCTTTCATCATCTCGCTGGCTGTGATTGGTCTCATGACGGCCATTATTGGTGACCTGGCTGGAATCTTCGGGTGTCTGATTGGTCTAGAGGACAGCATCACTGCCATCACATTGGTCGCTTTGGGAACAAGTATGCCTGACACGTTTGCCAGCAAGACTGCGGCAGTGATGGAGAAGACGGCAGACAGCTCGGTCGGGAATGTGAATGGAAGTAACTCGGTCAACGTTTTCCTGGGCCTCGGTCTGCCCTGGCTCCTGGCCTCCATCTATCATGAAGCCAAGGTTGGTAGTCAAAGAAGTTTGATAAATTCTCCTGCATGTTCTTATTTATTTGGATCTTTCTATGTCTACTTGTGTATTTCAAACACCAACTGTTTCTCTCCTTCTCTCTCTCTCTCTCTCTCTCTCTCTCTTTCTCTCTCTCTCTCCCTCTCTCTCTCTCTCTCTCTGTATATATGTGTATGTGCGTGTATCTTTTATATTAATATCTATATCATATATCATTTTACATTGATATGAGAATATTTACTTATTAACCCAAACCAATTACAATCTATCCAACTGCTGTGGCGAAGTTAGCCTTAGCCAGGGCAACTGCTTGCAGAATTACAAATACCAATGATGTGAAAGAATAGAAAGAGTAATGAAAAAATATCTTTTTTCACATGGAAAAAAAAACATGGAACAAAGTTTATATGCATTTGTATGAAACATGATTCTGATTATCATTGGTTCAAAATTTCTTTTCATGACTGTTTCCAGGGTAGCGAGTTTGCCGTGCCAGCCGATTCTCTGGGATTCAGTGTAGTGCTGTACTCTATTGCTGCGGTTATAGCAATCACTACACTGATCGTACGCCGTAATACGCCCTCTATTGGTGGTGAATTAGGGGGACCCAAAGTTCCCAAGATCCTCAGCAGTATCCTGTTTGTGAGTCTCTGGGTGTTGTACATATTGTTCTCAGCTCTACAAGCAAAGGGCATTATTTCCGTTCAGATTGGAGCGTCAAGTGGTGAAAAGTGAATGGATAATTTAGTGCACAGCTATGGAAATAATAATGCTTTTTTTAATTGTTTTGTCTCTAGGTTATAATTCTATGAATTTTCAGTTGTGTGTTTTATGTAACTTTGCAATGGAAAAGTGTATTTGAGCTCATTTTCCTAAATTGTTGCTATTCCTTGAGACAGCTGAGTTTTATAATGAATTGACAAAGCTAATGGTGTATACATTTAGGTACTTTTTCCCGTGATTATTTGTATAACGCATATCCTTTGTTGAGCATTAACCTCATTGTACCCAAACTATTCTTCTTTTTGTTCCAATTTTCATATTTACTTATGAAAGTAGCTTTGACCATATACGCTTTTCAACTATCTATTGGCTGTGATTAAAATAAAATTAAAAATTGGAATTGTAATGAATCTTTTAAGTTTTTACTAAATATGTCATGTATGGGGCATTTTAAAATAAGAAACAATGGGGCATGAAAAATTGTAAGCAATACCACTTTCCAAGGCACAGTATATAACTTTACATTTTCTTCGAGTTTACTTTAAATACTCATTGTTCGCTTACATTGGAAGAGGCTTTTTTTTTTCATTTAAAATCTTTGGTGAACAAACTTTTTCTTAATATATTATTCTGTTTATTTTATTTTTCACAAGTTGAAGAACTAGTTCTAAAGAGGTCATAAAATTCAATAGGCAAAGAATCAGAGCATAAGAAAATTTGTGTGATATATTTGCACTTGTCATAAGAACAAAAGGTTTATAGATGATTTTATCGAGTCAAAATCAGTTAGTTGTAATGTTTTGATGTTGAAGAATTTTTTTTTATTGTGTAATTTTTTAAAATAATAACTTTTCTATCATGGTGACAGTTGAGCAATTTAAAGGCTGAGTTTGTTGTGAATAAATTCCATGCATACACTAAAGTTGATTATGCAGAACTAGAAATACAATTTTTTGGCCTCTCCATAAATAAATATTTTCTCACCAAAAGCTTATTCATTTTTAAATTCTTGTAATTTGATTGTGAATATATGATCAAATATGATTTGATCCATACTTTGTGGATGTACAATTTTTATGGGCAATTTATTTCATTGTATGATTTGATATATGCATATCATATATAAATCAAATGATATTATGAAGTAAATTATATATCATCATATATGAAGAAAAAAAAAAACAACAAAAATGAAATCTTATTCAATAGTTAGATTTTACATACGGGACCCAATATCTAGTATTACTGGGGCATTGGCCATTCTCTCGCACAAAATTTCAGTCATGTACCCTGCTTATCTACTGGCGCCAGTGTGAAAGCAATCATTTTACATCAACTTGTGTATCGCAACTAAATTCCGTACAGTTTACATTGATTTATATTATTATTTATGCATATTAAAATAAGATTACTAGTGAGGAGAGATTCTTGCCTTAAAATTTGCTCTCTTGTTTTTTTTTTCATTTTGAGTTGCTATCTCTTTTTTTAATTTTGTGTTTTTTTGCAACTGTGTGTATAGTTTTAACCTTGTTATTGTTGCTTTGTATTTCATTATAAAGTTTCTAAGATTAAAGTCTAATTAATGTCTCTCAATATTGTCGAGTTGTTTATACAGGGCTATTTATAGAGCTTTATGTCTTCCTTTGCATTTTTTAAAAGGGATCTACTATCTATAAATATAATTCAAACTATTTTGTGCAAAATGATCTACTTTCAATTTTTTGCAGCCTAGCTCTATGAGCTCATCATTGATACATTATAAAGAATGCTTGTATTTCTCTTTTGCTCTCATCAAATTGAAAAAGTTCTGTGTTTAGTTGCATCAAAGTTCCAGACATCTCTTTTATTTATAAAGTGTGTATTTTTTGACATTTTGTTTGTTAAAGTACGCTCTTCTCAAAGCTATTCAAATTTCATTCATGGGATATACATTTTTTGTTTGGCATATTATTTTGATTTGCACTTGAATTGCTTGTTTTCAATTTAAATATCAGGCAGCGAAAAGCAATGAAGCATGAAACCCTAAAGAACTGTATAGTGTGAAAGTTTCACACATCACTATAGAATTAGAAGTACATAATTCAGTGCAAGAGATGAGATGTGAGATCTAAGTATGAATATGAGATGTTATACTCTACCTCTCCCTCCCCCTCTCCCTTCTCCAAAGCCTTAATCATTAAATAAATTGAGTAAAAAAAAAAAAACGGCCTTTCCACTCCATCAACTTGTTTCATTTTGTGCTCTCTGGTTTTATGTCACTTGCTCAGTTTGCACAGACAGGCCTAGGACAAAAACGGATTAATATCATTAATTTAAAAGGGCACCAGCATGTCAAGGGAAAATCTGGTGTGTTTATTAATATGCTTTCTATTAACTATCATTTTTACAGATTACATGAGCTGGTCATAACATTTTCCCATGCGTACAAAGTATGAATCCTAGAGAACATATTTGGATTTTCACTTTTCATGAGGCATAATGCTTAGACGCTGCAAATAGCTACGCAAATTCATATCAAATCATCTCATGAAACCTGCGCACATATTTAACTATTCATTGAGTGTATCGCAAGCATTGATGTACTATCAGTAATTTCTTTGTCTCTATTATTAGCATTTTATTACAAGTGCTTTATACTTGAGCTATCTCAGATAAACTATATATATTTATAATGTATGTGAATTCGTACCTACTTACAATTTTGTTTTTTAAAAGTTAATCTCATTGAATTTCGTCAACTTTTTTTTTTCATAAAACTAACATTAAAAAATAAGTTGTAATAATTTTATTCATATTATATATATAAATATATAGCCTATATTCTTTTATTTAAATAAATATGTCATGTTTTTTTTAAACATGGCAAGTTTTTTCAAGATCATTATGTCTTTGTTCTCTTGTTACTAATTATTAGCTTTTATTTTTACTGTGGTAAATTCAAGAATGATGCTGATCTATGGCTATGTTACAAAACTGCATCCATCCTCTGTATATAGCATCTTTTGTGGAAAACTCACAAATCAATTAGCCTTCCTCAGAGTATTACATGATTTGGGAATACGCATCTTTTGAAAGTCACAAGTTCTTATTAATTTTTTGCAAACCATTTGGCTGACTGAATTCTGTTATTTTTAATTCTGCCCAAAAAATATTTTCACATATGACAATAATAACATGTAATAATATGTTTTGCGAGTAATCCTAATGAGGGGGCTGTCATATCTTTGCATATTTTGCTTCGATGGGCAGAAGTTTAAACTTTATTTCCCTTTATTTCTATCGTTTGTTTTTTTTTTTTTTTTTTTCAAAATCAAAGTTAAAAATCCTGTACATTGGTTCGTAATTAACCGAGTTCTAATCAGTTTTCACCATTTCAAAGCTGACAGAAATAAATTTATTGAAAATGTTTCTTGGCTCATTGCAAGACTAAACATGAATCTGGACATGGCAGATTAACATAAAGAAACGTGGATAGAATCGTAATGTTTATCTTGCTAGAAGCAGCAGCATTTACAGACAGTTTATTGTAATGTTCAGTTTAAATGTAATGAAGGTTCTTACTCCTACTTTCACTTAATACTATATGTATGCCACTCTAATATACCAGCACCAGTGTCAACTTGCGTCTAACTTGCCTGTTGTATCCAACAGCCAGGTAAAGAGAGACTGTTCTCACTTCATTCAGTTAATTCATTCAGTGAACAAAAATACATTCTGATGTTGGCATACACAGAACATATCTAAAATTAGAAAAAAAAACCCAGGAAAGCACATTTTTTGACACCCATAGCTTTATTGCTCATTAAAAATTAAGATGTATATACCAAACATAAGCCAAGAAAGAAGGGATATTGATTTTACACTTGAAATTTTCTTCCAAATAATATTTCCCTTATGAAAATTAACATCACATTACACATTCAATGTGGGAAAATCCTAAACTTAATTTATTTTATCTGATTGCTTTCATTAAAATTGATAAAGGAAACATTTATGGAATTTGCCCACCACTCTTTGAAACAGTATGGAGGCTTTTCTAAAACACATCACTCTTCCTCTGAGCCAACTGGATGCTCAGTGGTAAATACTGAAATTTAATAGGAGGAGTCCACTCTGGTTTGAATATCCCAAACAATTTGAAAAATTGATAATCAGAAAATCCACTTTTTCAGGGTTTTAATACGATGGATTCCATTATGCCATGTTCAGCATTGGCCAGTTTGATATAATAAGTTAAACATGTTTATATCCAACCTAGAGACCACAAAAGCCACATACAACTTAATAATGCAAAAAGAAAAGGATAATATATCAGTAATCAACCAAAAAGGTTAGCATATCCCAGAAGCGATAATTGAATGTACACAACATACAACCTTATCATTCTGATATTTTAAGTATGAAGATTCCTCAACAACAAATAAAGTTCACAATTTGAACACAAATTAGACCATATAGACAGTAAAGTGTTATTCTTATAACATTTTTAAAACTCTATGTCTTGCCACCATTCCTAATAAGCCAGATACTATATTTAAACTTTTGAGAAAAAAGAATTAAAAGGTTTTTCTTATTTTAGTTTAGTTTATCTTTTAAATTTTCTTTCTCATCAAGTAAAAAAAATTGCATTCATAGAACCAAATGAATATGAACCAATTGAGTATTCACCAGTGAAAATCTCCTGTACAGAAGTTTCAGACAGTTACAATCAGCAAACATATTCCAAATTTAATATTCAACTCATTAAGATTGGTTTCCACACATATGATACGTCGCAGGACACATCACATTGGATTGCAAACAAAAAAGGTGATTACAGTTTACTATTATCATCAGATATATTGCCAATTATGTTGTGCACACTGAACTACTGGCAAGAAATCAGAACAGTTAACCATAATTTACATTCATTCATTAACAGGCAATAACTATTACTGTATTATTACACATTCAGTTTCACACCTAAGAAGACTAGTTATCATAGACATTAGTTTATACTCATGATGACTTGAAACAGAAATGAATGATATAAGCAATAAATTAAATGTCATGATTTTGTTCTTTTCTCTTTGTTTCAAATCAAAAATGATTCAATTAAAAAATTCCAACATGCATAAAAATTCAAATGTGAGAGTGGTAATAAGGGGATAAAGCTGGTTTCTTCTAATGACCTTTTTCACCTGTGGCAGCTAGTAACAGACATGATCGGTCAGCCAATTCTCTGCTATGAAAAATCAAGTTATCCTGGCTTCACCCTACTTTTTTACTCCTAGCTCCCTTTTCTCTAGATAAGCCACTCTCTGTCTAGCTGCAAGAAGTTTGATTCTTCAGTGACGACGATTCATGAGTCAGAAACATCTCTTATCTCTAACTAGTTTTTTTTTTTTTTTGTGGCCATCAAACAGATTGCACCAATTTATTTCAAAATTCCTTGCAGTGTGGAAAAAACAGAGGTTATCACAGATTTCATTGACAAAATTAAAATGTGTTTGATGCATCCCTTACTAATTGCAACAGGTAGTTAAATCTCCATGATTTATACTTCCGCAAGAAAAAAAAAAAACCCATAGCATTGATATTCATGAGGCTTATAAGAGTTTTTTGGTTCACCTCTTTGTGAAATAATGATAATCTTTCAAAAATTTATAATTTTCACATATCAAAACCACATATTCAGAAACTGGCTAAATGAGGGGAAAAACATATTGCTATTTTCAGTAGAGCAACAAGTAACCATCCAAAAAAAACTTCAAGGAACAGAGTTAACATTACGTTGAAGATTTATCTGGTCAGAATATTCTCCAACATTTGATTATTGCACTGAAGGGGAAATGTCATTAGTTAATGAAACATTCCAAAAGAACACAAAACTTACAGGTAGAAACCTCTTAAAAAGTGGCACAAAGCATCATTTTGAATGAAATATTTTATGATATTGATAAAGCAGAGCACATTTCACTCTGATGGATTCTATGTCTCAACCACAACCATAAATCGTTAATTGAAGAAGAGAGGGCGCAGGATTGACAAGACTAAAGGCATGAGTTCTGCATCACATTATAAACTAATCAGTTGTCAGCTAAAATGTTCAAAGTCAAAACCGTACTGTTAACATTTAATATTTCTTCTTCATAAAAATAGAAAAACTACCATGGCACCAAAAAAAGTTACAAGCTATTAATTAAGTAAGTGCTGCTCTTTGGAGCAAGTGATACACCCGCAATAAAGGCCGAGAAGAGGAAAGGGTTTAAAGAAAATAACAAAGCACTTCACATTTACTGGCAAATTAAGAATATGGTGGAAGACCTTGACTTCCATATATAAACTACAGATTCTACTTCTACATTGGTCCTAAATTCATATACACTTTATGCTCAAGCCAAACAATTTCTGGTTCCTTGGATTCACTTTGCAGTGCTGCAGCTGTAGTGTTACGGAACTCGTGTTTCATGGCAAACTGGATCTGTGAGATGCAAAGGTAATTATTTATTTCATGAGCACAAGAACACAAAAAATTAACTAAAACACACAAAAAAAAAAGATAGGCATCCACAATATTCATTAGACTCATAGCAAAAAAAAAAAATTTAACACTTTAAAAAAATTTTAAAACAACGATTTTAAATGGTGGACTAAATTCAGAAGCTCTATTGTAAAAAATTGTATTTTATATTTCCCTAGTCATGTTAAAGAACTTTACAGAATTTTGTTACAGTCATTTTAATAAGCTGTAGAAAAAACATACATGCATTCAATTCAGATGTGTTTTACAACTGAGCGTCAGTGTAACAATTACAATGCCTTGAAGATGCTTACATGGGTAGCTCGGATGGAGAATCGAAAATTCTCATAGCCCATTCAAGCCATTTCTTTAAGTTTCTATTTTCTAGAAACCTCACCAAGGTTCCATAATTATAAACTATATTGAATATTTGTCCTGAGACCAGACCTCAGTGGAGTCCCAGGCTGCTTATCGAACATTTGAGATTTCTACTTCAATACTGTTTTGCTATGTCAAAAGAACAAAACTCTATCTGGTTTTCATCAATGTGAATCCCACAGAGAGAAAGTTCTGACTGTTTCAAAGGTTTGAAAGATCAAATATAATTTCTCACTTAATTTGGACTTTTCTTGCGATATTTGTACTTTTGAACAGTTATTTACTTTTTAGTCAAATTTAACCTATTTTTTTTAGTTCTTTGTGAAAAAGTTATATTCACAGATGAATTGGCATTACTCTGAACCTATAGTCAGCTAAGATTACTCATTTCCGAACATGAAAAATAAGTTTTACCTTAACATCACCCTCCTTCACCACTGGAGTAACCTTGACAATGAATCCTATTTTGTTACCTTTGCGGAAGACTATCAACCTGTTTCAAAGAAACACGAAAGAGTTTGAATGAATCAAAGAAAAAAGTTTAATCTCAATATTTTGAGTACCCAGCGTGATAGTTTGCTATTTTTACAAATAGGTATGTATTTATGGGCTCTGAAGCTTCAAAAATCTTTGAAGAATATTCTAAGAAAATATCAAAAGCCTGACCATAACTCTCCTTTCATGCCTACATTATTTACATTTTGGTGAAAGAAACTTTATGCTGGATCCCCAGCAAGTCCTTGAAATTTTTTTCAAGCCCCTTCATGGGTTAAAAAAAAAAGGCCATCACACGAACAAAATAAAAAAAAAAAACAGGCTGTAGAAAGTAAGGTTTTTGATCCATTGTATTTTATTCTTCAGTTAACACTTAAAGTAACACAAATGATATAACTTTATTTTTTGTTTGACATCTCACGTTGAATTTCTTGGTTCTCTATTGATTTCAACAGCCTGTCCTGATTAATGTGTCTAACAATGTGTGTGTGTGGGACTAGGTGGGTTTGTTTTTCTCCTCTCCATGTCAACCAATTTCATAATTCTATTTATGCACTAATCATACAAATTATGTACAAAATGTACAATGTATTCACGTCTGTAAAGGCCTAGGTCTAGATCAGATACATAATATATATAAATGAAAATCTGACTTTTGGGAATAATTTTGCTTTCCCGGACTTTTCCCAAGTTCCCCACTCTTCACAAAATTCCCGACTTTTTCCCGATTTCCTAACCCGCTGGGGACTCTGTATATGGGAAAAACCCTATAAAGCAAAGAGAAATTGCTTTTCTATAATTTAAACACTGGCATCATCTGAAGGAATTTGTGAAATCAGATATTGGACCAAGTGTAGGATTTTAAGAACTCGACTATTCAACATGTTTAAAACTTCAGCAAATTATCCTTCTCTAATTCACTAAAGAAAGATTGTGCAATGAAGAAGATTCCTATGAATGAACTAAACAGACATGATTCTATAGACTTGTTTTTACAGTTGAGGAAAATGAAAATTGAGGTTACAATCCAAATGATTTCCATCTTTTTTCCCCCAAAGTAACAAAATAGTGTAAATTTAATGACATATAAATCCAAAAAACCAGGGAATCATGATCAAAAAGATGATATGAAAGCACAAAAAAAGCATCAAATTGATAAATGCATCACTTTTCCAACAGCTCCATGAAAAACTGTATAAAATTGTTGACTTAAAGTAACCTAAAAAATGTACACTTCCTAACAAAGAGTTAAAAAAAAAGCTCAGAGCAGACAACCATCACCAAGATCTGTATTGCTGAAACTTTGTGGTTTTCACTGAATCTTATTTTAAATGAAGCCTACTTTGGATCATCCTTGAATTCATCTGCCTGAGAGCTTTCGTCGTACATTTGCATCGAGGGCTCATCTCTTCCAGCCAGGACCAGATCTTTCTTGGGTAGCTCAACCTTGAGAGAGGACAATTTCATTATCATGGATATACAAAATTCTAGAGCGATCAATAGTTTGCACTTGCACGATCTTTTTACGGGCTTTGAATTTAGAAATTAATATTTTGAAAGTTTGAAATTTTTTTAGTTTATTATAGCTTTAACCCAATTATAGTTGCCGAGTGAAATAAAAAGCGCATCCCAAACTTCAAAAACTCCCCTTTTTTTTTTTCGGTGATACAAGGAGAAAAATTTTACTTAAGGTTAGCTGCTGATAAACCAAGGCTAAGCAACAACATGCAAAGTAATTCTTCTCTTTTGACCGATGAATTCTAATCAAGAAATCTTTAGTTAGATGCAAAATGTTGATAGAGCTTTATAAAGTTATGGACAAATTTCAAAAAGTTATATCTGTCACATGTTAAACGTTTTTTTTTGATTCAAACCTTTTGACAAGTGACCTACTTTTGCAGAAGAGTAGTCTGTATCCGACTCATCATCGATAGTATTGAGGGAGACTGACATGCTGAATACAGAAGGATTGCTCAAAGTCACAGTCACTATTGTCTCCTGATATTTGATAGAAACAAGATGATTCTTCATGAAATTGTATCACATGTTTTCATTAATGATAGGGTAATGTTCTTCGTGCATTTTTGGTAAATCATGACATTAACAGACCTGCCAACCTCAAAAATATGTTTTCAGGGACACCAAGGTCCATTTTCAGGGACAGATTCAAAAGTAACCAGATTATACAGCAAACTATACAACAAACCTCTTAAAACATGGATAATCAAATATAAACCATCAAATTGCAGCACAATCCCTTTTTTAGTCAATGTATTAATCCAGAATAAGCCAGAGCTAACTAGTTTGATATCATAATAACAGTTAGCAAGATACAGAATTGGTTATGTGTAAGCAGCCAGCAAGTGATGTTGGTGCAAGAAGAACCTGTTATGATGAGGCCGTTGCAATGCCTGATGTTCAGGTTGGCAGGATACAAAACTCTTTGTATTGGTAGCTAGGCAGTTTGAAGCCATGCTCGAGCAAGAAAAAACTGGTTGGATGCACTTGGATGGTTGAAAATGTGTCCAACATTTGAACTGTGATCATAATCCATGAGGTAATCTTTCCAGCAATGTGCCTCTTTTCATTTTCTCTATTGTAATAATGACTCCCATCCATATGTATATGGATAAGTTTTATGATCACTGAAGTGTTCTTTATCCTCACTATAAAGATAGATTATTGTAGGTTTTTTTTTTTTAATAACAATTTTGGCCAGGCTAATCCTTCAAAACGTTTTTTGAATGCTTTGGGTGTTCTTGGTGATGTATATGCTTGGGTATTTGAAAATTCTATATAGACCAGTGAAATACTAATGAATTATACATCTGCCTTGTTTTATATTTAAACTTATAAATGAGGACCAGACAATATTTTTTATGCCCGCAATAGACCCAGATAAAATTTTAGATAGTAAATATCAGAGTTTCTCATTATGTAACTAAGAAAAGCAGTGAGAAGGCCAATATTAAATAAGACATCCTTTAGATAAATTTGAAAAACATCATTGTTTGAAATTTGATGCAATAAAGGCCAATCATAGGATTGTATTTTCATCCAGGCCTAATATTTAAGAAGAAAAAAAAAGACCCCCCTATGTAAACATTCCATCCTCTACCGTTCTAAACTTAAAAAGATTTTTCCAAATTCTTCTAAATTTCACAGTCTATATCACCATAGAGATCTATATCTTGATTTAGGTCTTAGAAGTGCATCTACTCTTTAAGCCTATCTACCAAAAAAATGAAATTATGACTAATACAGGTCTGGAGATTTAATATAAATCAAAACCTAGATCTAGAATAAGGATCAAGACTACTCAGATTGTCATAATTGCAAGATTTAATAAACCTTGATCTTCTTCAAAAGATATCTATCGCGATCTATACCTAATGTGCGGTTCTAGATCTAGAAATTATATGACTTCATTAAAAAAAAAAAAAAAACAAAGTATCAAGTTCAACATTAACTCTAGACTATTCACAGAGGAAATTCTATTGATCTAGAGATCTATCTCTCTTTCAGTTATGTGGATGCGACTCACATAAATAATTAACGGTAAAGAAAAACCAAAGCACTTCTAAATAGTAACGCTACTTTCACATTGACGATCGGGGAAAAACTGAAAGAAAGAATGATAAACAGAAAGGAGACTGGTGCATGATGGTTTTTTTAAAAAGTTTATATCAATAAAAAGAGAGCACTATAGTGAAACAGTATCATTATTAGGCATATCAATATAAATACTGATCGCCCGGAAAACGAAAACAGAAACTAAAAGAAAAGCACCTGTATTTGCTGAAGAGAGGTATAAATGAGAAAAGCAAAAATCGGGATTAATTTTTGTCCCGAAACAAAGCTGAATTCCGGGACATTTCTATCAAATGCGGGACTGCTGGACAGACACTCATTTTGCGGGATTGTCCCGCAATTTGTGGGACGGTTGGCAGGTCTGCATTAAGATATGAGCTAAAACCTTTATTCTCAAAGATATTTCAAACTCATAAATCTGTTTAAAAAATAATAAAAATAGAAAACTTTTTATTTCTTTTCAACCCAAAGAAAAAACAATTTTAAATGACCAACTGACCTTGTTTAGGGTGAACGTCGAAGGAGACATGATGCGAATTTCAGGAACATGGTGTCTGTAAAGAGTATAAAATAACTAAATCAGGATTTTTTTCAATTTTGATAATATCAATAAGACCTCAAAAATTGTAAATTTACTCAAAAAATTTCTTTTCCTTCTTCTCTGCTTTCAGCACAGTTCTGGGGACAGTTGAAGCTCTCTGTTTACGTTTTCAAGTCGATGCATGGATTTTTTAAAAAAAATATTTCCTATTTCTTTTAGCAAATCTAACAAGGAAACCATCTTTTTGTTACTTTGCTGCATGTGTGTGCATGTCATTTTGGCTTTCCAAAACTAATCATGAATATAGGAGTAGTGATACTTACTGAGCAGTCAGCTGGATTTTGAATTTGATCGAACTGGGATTAAAATCAGCTTTGCTCAAATTATGTTCACATTCCTGAAAAAAAAAAAAGAAATGTAATTCTAAAAATGAAGAGAAAGCAATTTATATATGTTGAAGCTCACTGCTAATTTTGTTGTAACTTTTGATAAAAGAAGAACAAGAGGTGCCACAAAGATTTTTTTTTCAAATTTGTGACAGAAGAGATTAAACTAAAAAAAGAATATTCAAACATGACATATCACAAGAAAAAATGAGATTCAAGTTTTGGCTGAGCTAACTGGCTCATAATTCTTCATAGATTGATTCATTATTATACTCGCTAATATGAGGGTTAACTAGCTTACCCTGCATCTCAACGATTTCCTCATCAACAGGTGCTTGTGAATTGGGTGAAGCTGAGAGATCTCGCTTGGCTGAAACTCGGGTACCTTGTGTCTGTGAACCAGTTTTGTGGCTGCAAATATCAAAAGGTTTCACTTTATTTAGTCTGCTCCATATAAAAACTAGGAGTTTAAATTTAAACATAATGTTTCACTATGTCATTGATGAATAAGTAAAACAAACATAAAAATTTTGCTGAAAGAGGGGGACTATATTTTGTATCTATATCTACAGATTTAGAGGTAATATTTCCTTGTTTACATCAAAAAGCGGACATAAAAAAATAATATTTCAGAATGACTTTTTCTTTACATAATTCTGGAAGCCAAAAGGGAGCACAAAAAAAAAAATAAATAAAAATCAGCATTTAAGCCTAGTTTGTTAATTATTGAGAAGCATCTTTTATCTTTTCTTTTGAATGCATTGCCTTTCATATTTTAACTTGTGCATCAATTTGAGATTGTAAGTGAGGGGTGAGCCTGTTCCAACTGATTTTTTTAAATTCACTTGAAACCACAATATCTTTTGTAAAATATAAATATTCTTTTTTCAAAGAACCTTGCAAAGTTAAATCAAAGTACCTACTTTTGACAAGAGCAGCAGGTTCAGTAAAGTATTCATTTGATAGTGGTTCAAAACTGTCAACCGTCACACTTGGTTCCAATTCACCTGGGATTTTGCTGTCTGTTGAACTATTTGTAATTTAAGAAAAAAAGTTTAATAGAACAAATCAGTGAAACATTTTTTAACAAAAAATGTTTTAACCAAAATACATGACTCAACCTAAATAATTTTGAGTTCCCACAATAATTTTTTTTTTCCCTTTGAAAATTAAAGTGGTTAAACCTATGATTTCTACAGTCCTTAAAAGTTCCGTTGAAAAGTGCTCCTGTGGAAGTGTCATTTAAAAATAGCTTCAACTATTCAATGGAAAAGAGTTACCCTCTGCCATTATTGCATTCTATCACAATGATTTACGTTGGACCATACTGGCTACTGCACATCCAAAGTTTTTTATTGTGAGTGTGTGCATACATACAGGTATTTATTGCCATCATGTATACCCTATGCAAAGTACAACATTCACCACATGTGACACAAAAAATGTACTTGCAGCACAAGTTATCTTCACTCATACAGCTGTATCCTCTAGGATCATATACAACAAAAATCTAAGAGCTTTAAAAATTTGTGGGTTTTTTGTTTTGTTTTTTTTTTTTTTTTTTGTTTTGAATGTTCTACCTTGAATACCTTCTACCATTATTGTCTCTATGTTTTAAGTGCACATAAATGAATCAATGATTATTCAGAGAGATTTTATGAACATTACTTTATCTTTTAAAACTAAAACATTCACCACACGTGACACAAAAAATGTACTTGCAGCACAAGTTATCTTCACTCATACAGCTGTATCCTCTAGGATCATATACACCAAAAATCTAAGAGCTTTAAAAATTTGTGGGTTTTTTGGTGGTTTTTTTTTTGTTTTTTTTTTGTTTTTTTTGTTTGAATGTTCTACCTTGAATACAGCCCATCTTGATGTATGGATGTGAGGCCTGGACAATATCAAAACAGACTCAGAAGAAGCTGGAAGCAACGGAAATGTGGTTCCTTAGAAGAATGCTGCGAATCTCATGGACAGCAAAGAAGACAAATGACACAGTTTTAGAGGAAGCTCATACAACAAGACTACTCATAAGCAAAATCCGTAAACGTCAAGCAACCTTTTTCGGCCATGTTATGCGAAGAGAAAAGTTGGAGAATCTTGTAACAACAGGAATGTTGGAAGGAAAACGCAGTAGGGGAAAACAACGAGAAAAGCTCATTGAAGGCCTGGCAGACTGGCTGAAGGCAGGGAAATCGTTGGAAGCAATAGAAGCGACAAAGGACAGGAAAAAGTGGAGGACCATGATCGCCAACGCTGTAAAGCAAGGCACCTGATGATGATGATGACCTTGAATACCTTCTACCATTATTGTCTCTATGTTTTAAGTGCACACAAATGAATCAATGATTATTCAGAGAGATTTTATAAACATTACTTTATCTTTTAAAACTAAAACATCGCCAGATGCTAGTAGTGCATAGAGGCTAAAATCATACAAACTGGAAATTTATGACTTTCGTTCTAACAGGACCGATGTTGACATAATTTTCTTCCAGATGCTCCCAATGTCCATCAGTGATTACTGAGTTAAAAAGAAGTACAAGATGCTATCAAGAACCTGTTACATACTCTTGGATGAGGAAGGATGTCGTTAAGTCATCGGCCAGAAAAACGCACTGACAGAATGATGTACCAGAGAGGCTGACAACAGAGATGGATGTAGGTCCATTTCATGTCAGCCTCACAAAAGATGACACCTCATACACAAACTTGGGGAGATAGGGAAAAAACCCCTGAGATTGAACAAGAACAAATCTAGTATCTAATGAGTCAGTGAGGCACATATATTGTGCTCTCTACGTGAAGCTGCAACAGTTTACCTCATGCTGGAAAATGTGGACATTCCCATTCCCTTCCTCCTCAGACCAGCTGTTGATCCTCCATACTTATCCTGAACATGAAGGGAAAAACATCAAGTTAAAATAAAACAAAACTTGCTCTTAGGTAATCAGTCGGTCTAAACAAACAGTCGCTTAACAGAGCAACAGATGCCAAACATATCCGTTCATCTCAAAGTCTCACAGTTGCCTTCCCTTACTAACAGAGGCACCTGTCGCTCGCACAAACAGCACAACAGACAGAACCTTTCATCAAATTCGCCTTAGGGGAAATCAAGCCACCCATCATTATTCATACTATTTTGATTTATCCACAGACCACAAAATTTTAAAATGTAGCAAAGGTTGAAGTTTCATTAATGTTCAGAAAACCGCAGGCATATCCAATCCATGTAAAATGACATTTTTCTTTTTTGGACTGGAGCATTGTATACAGTAAGGACAGAAGTAGAGAATGAAATAATTCGAGACAACAGACTCAGATTACACCATAAAAATCTAGATCCTCTTATAAACACTCATTGAATGTGATCTTCAAACCCTGATATAGCTTTCAGACATGATTGACTTTTCTTAACTCATATAAGTTTATATAAAATTATCATGGTGATGGTCATATTTTTTATAAATCACAGTAACAAAAAAAAATGAAACAGCAAGTTTATTAAATATTTCTCTCTTTGCTTTTTGGGTTTCTTTCTATCCTTTAATTCCCCTAATTTTCTCAGGCAGAGACAAAAGCGGCATGGGCAGTAGACGACAGTGTTAGTAAAGGCAAGAGTGAGAGAAAGGTGACCCTATTCTATGTTATATCTGTCAACTAAGGGGCAAGGGCCCTGTCTAATTTGCCCATGGAGGGGCACTCAGGTTTTTATGAGAGATTCTATACTTGGATCTGCAGGGGGGGAAGGGCACTATATAATTAACAAAAAGAAAGAAAGAAAATTAATTTTAAATACATAAATTAACCTTGATTTATTTTCTTTTACAATATTTGTTTGCACTGGTTATAAATATTAGATGTAAAACATTACTTTCTTCTCAAAGTTATCATCAATTAAGCGTGAAAGATGAAAGAAAAATATTTAAACAATACACAAAGAATCAAACAATTGTTTTAATGTTTATGTACAACACTTTACTGCAGTTATACTTATTAGGATGTGTTCTACCCATAATGTATGTGGAAAAAAAAATCCATCTTGATGCTAATGAGTTGTGGTGAAGAGATTAAAAGTATACTTACTTGGCGGTAGAGGTGAGTCCTACGGGAGACATACTTCTTTCTTTCATGTTCAGCTTTCTCTATTTGAGCCATGACCTTGTAGGTTTCCAGCATTGCAAAAATCTGAAAATAGAGCAAGCCGACGATGAATAAAATACATAAGGTATTGGCAAATGCTGGGTTTCTTCCCTCTGAAAATTCTTTATCATCTAATGTCCTTTATTGAAAACAAAACTTGATATTTGATAAAACAAGAAAATGAACTGAGCCTTAGAAATATTTGTTCAAATCACACAAAACTTTAAACAATGAACACTCTTAACTCTCAATGGCACCAACATAGAGATTTCGATCACCGGTGATCGATGCCACGCCCACATTCTCTGCGGCCCAAATGAATCACTTTTGTAAAAATAAATGGACTTTTGAATATTTTCTATCGAAAGATAAGATATTCTGAAACCTAAAAAGATGTATTTTGATACTATATTCAATAAAAATACAATAAACAAGCTAATTAAAAATGCACATTTAGCCCCGAGCATTGTTTTGCTTTCCTTCCGCCATCTTACATTTTTCTGTACACAGTTATTACTTATCGATTTTCGTCTACATTTTACAAATTTATACCTTCCCAACCTCTAACAACATAAAAAATGGCTTCTGAAAACATTAAAGACCATAAATTTTTGGATTTACTGGATTTGTCTGATTCGGAAGTAGAAGAATAGATCCCCGACACTGACGAAGAGTGGGCTGTTACTGATGAAGAGGACGATCCTGAACCAAATCACCAAGAGAGAAGGTGTGTAGATATATATCTATATCTAGGTCTAAATTTTGAAAGAAACTGAACTATAGATTCTAGATCTAATTTATATCTCCTGATTATGTGCACAACATATTTAACTGTTTTATTGTGTTGG
>BLXT01001108.1:343119-362086 GCA_019648995.1 Plakobranchus ocellatus
TACAAAATAAGAGCCTGTTAAAAAATACCACCACCATGCAAAATTGAAATAGCGTGAAAATACTGGATTCATTGAGAGTTAAAAGCATTATTAAAATATCTTTGTTAGAGCAGCAAATGTACAGTGCTTTTATATTTACATCATTAAAATAAAAAAAAAACAACATAAAAAAACACTCTTACTCTTTGATCATTTGGACTTTGCAAAACTGGCCAACTGCTTGAGGCTGTAAAAGAAAGACAGTTTTTCATGATTCCCAAGGCATGTGCAATTTTTAAATTAACTCATTATGTTTGAACAGGAGTTGTTTTTTGTTTTTCTACTATTATCAAATGTTAAGAACATAAGGCAAAAAACAACAATTATATTATGAGAATTGTACCCCCTAATGGCATGAATTACATTAAAGAAACATCCAATGAACTGAAAATTCCAAATTTACAAAAAAATACATAGGAAAAGGGCAACAAAATTCAAGGATTCAACAATAACATTTGAAATTACTCATCTTAGCACAGAGTTGGCTCATTAACATTTTTTTTTTCTGCCACTGTGAAAAGATTGCATAATTTTTTAAAATCTCAATTCATGGCTTGCGTCTCATTTTGGCTGATTTTTAACTCTATATATTTAAAATCCAGATAGTTATTTTGATAAAAGGTAAAACATTTAAAAGGATAGAAAATATATTCAAAAGCATTACAACTAGATTAACATATTTCAAAGGGTCTGTTAACTGAAGGAAAGATATGCATCAGCAAAAAAAAAAAAAAAAAGAATTAGGGCATGAAACGAAAGAGGACAGAGAAAGCAACATGATGGTTCGCTTGCTAACAAGGAGAATCATTAATTGTGAATGCTTGTAATAATGAGTTGTTTTTTTTTCACCCCTTCAACATTAAATACAAGACTCAAATATACTCAGTCCAAGCTGAACCCACCAACACTTTGATCAGGCAAGCCAACATCCCTGGTTGTCCAACGGCAGAAACCACAAGCCATGTAGTACATTTTCTTTGCAATCATTTTTGTTGGATCATCAGGGCTGGGTGAGGTATGGCTTGTGGCCCGAGTGATCAAAGTATGACCACAAACAGGGCAGTCAAAACAGCTGCTGCACCTATCAAACACACAATAGCATATAATGCTACATTATTGGTTGGATTCAAGTAATTAAAAACTATAACAGGACCAGGAGCATACTACCTAAAGCAATGTTAAAATAAAAATGTTTTATCAGATTGTGCAAAGAAAAAAAAATTGAAGTAAATTAAATTAAATGAATATTTACCAATGGCACTTTTAAAATAAAGAATGAATGTCATGTGTGAGAAGATTCTTTAGCTGCTTCATTTTCCTTTTGCTTTTAAACCTGCAACATGCACCTCAGACTCCAAGTCAAGACTAAAATATTTACCTGCCCTAAAAATCAACCAACTGCAAAGGTGAAGAGATATTATTGAAAGCATCTTAGACAGCAGTCTTTAAAAAATCAAACAACTGCACAGGTGAAGGGATATTATTGAAAACATCTTAGACAGCAGTCTTTAAAAATCAAACAACTGCACAGAGGTATTATTGAAAATTCATCACACATCATTTTTATATAATTTTTTTAATTAAAAATAAATTTCTAAATGATTTTTAATATTGAACACTAGAAAAACAAAACAGAAAAAAATCAAACCTGTTCTTTTTTAGTTTAGCTTCTCCTATAGGCATGTGTTCCAGACAATGGGGACAATAGGGTGTATCCACCTGGAATGGCATGGATATGTTATATGACTTGAGTTAATCAACTTTAAAAAAAAGTATCATTTTGTTTTGCAGAACAAAAGCCAAAGTACCTTATCTGATTGGAGTCCTAACAAAATTTTTTTAACAGTAAATTCAAAATGTTGAATTTTCAAACCGAGCAATCTGGATATTCATTATTGAACTCAATGAGAAAAATGTTTCTGTTTGCCTCAGTGCAATTTTAATAGTCTAATTTTTTTTTTTTTTTTTTTTGATTTTCATCAATTTGTCCTCTGATTGGATTTGATCAACTTTCCATTGGTTTTTTGTTGTTAATGGATCATATCTATCAAACTATCTACCAATTATCAGTGCTACTACCTTCGCACAATCAACAGCACCCTACCAAGCATGATCATATTTGCACACTATAATAAATTTCTTTTTTGTTACTTTGCTCTTTTATATCATACTTAACTCTTTAACCAGTCAAAAGCGCTCAGAGCGTTTCTCAAACCAACCACTTATTCAGTCAAAAATGCTCTCACTGCACATGAACAAGTAGCTTACAGATGAATGCAATACTAACTTGAAACGAAAAGTAAGTCAATATAACCGGAAATAACCTTTGTGTAGAGCTCCTACCTCTATTTTGGAGCCAAATCTGCTCGACATAACCGTTTTTTATAATTGTTTTTCCATACTATCTCGTTTCCTAGTAACGGTTGTGTAAACAATGAGTGAAGAGGAAAGTGGACCATCCAGGACATCATGAATGTCCGCTGAAAAGGCCCAGAAATTGTTTTTTTATGGGTTACAGACGAAGAAGATAGCAGTAAAACTTTAGGATCACAAATAAAAGTCCATGTAAATAAAAAATAGTTTTAGGTGTTGTATTGGGTTTTGCATAGATTCAGTGAATTTATATAGAAAATTGATGCAATTGTTTCCTTTACCCTGACGTTCGAAAGCAGCTATATCTTTGCCAAATATTGTTCAATCAACATAAAACTTGCACTGATTATAGATAAATACCTACCCTCTGTCCCATTTGGTGTATTAGCTAATCTATTTGATGGGACGAAATCTATTGGACAAAAGGTATGAGAGCATTATGTACTTTCAGAACAATTTTTTTAAAACCATTTTTTGCACTCACACAATAACACAACTTTACAAGAAAAAGTTATATCATTTTGTTTTCACAGTTTACTCTGTTCTTTTCCTTTTCAATTAATGTATTGGACAATACACTGAAACAAAAATTGAATGATTTATGGGCATTTTAAAAATACACCCTGTAATTTTTTTGTTGACAAGGGAAAAAAAAACCCCAAAAATGAGTTGAAAAATAACTGGTTAAAGAGTTAAGACCAAGCAAAAGAATGCTGCACATGCTAACGATGTGTCCACACCTCCTGCTACTCTTAATACTACTGCTGTAGCAAATTGAAGAGCAGTATCTTCAGTGTTTACTTTATGGATGATATTGCTTTTCATTTGGCTACGGAAACATCAGACTATTACTGCTGCTGCAGCAGCCACTACTGCTACTTACATTATTATCATCACTGCAATTACTACTGCTACTACTGTTGTCACTACTCCTATTCCTTTTTTGTTTCTACATATATTTCAATTATTATGCCAGTGCTATATATAAGCTATTAGCTGTATTTGACACTCTTACAACAACTGACTTTACAATCATAGGCATATATGTATATGTGTTAAAGGTAAAATATGTGTTCTTGTATATGTACATATTCAATTAAGCACTATAGGTGTTGAAAAAAATTAAAATATATTCGAAGTGGCAACATAGCATTTTTTTATTGCAAATATAGAGTGCTGCTTAAAATATTAAATTTTGACTTAAATGGTATGCAATATTTGATACCGAAGAATACAAAAGGTTTTTTGCTGCAGTTTATCCATTGAACTGTAAACATCAGGAAAACAAACTGTTCTGAGTTGTTCAGCATTTCATCAACCTTTTTTTTTTGCTAATTCAACACTGTCATACTCAAACTTAGGTGTTGAAGATAGATCTACATTATTAGAAACATAGGTCCCCTTAAAGAAATCATTGCCAACAATTGTTGGTACATTTTTAAAATTGTCAACTCTTTTAACTTTTATTACCTACATTTCGTTATTATAATTGGAATATCACATCATCTAATATCACTATCATACTATGCGTGCATAATCGGAAGCCTTTCCTACAAGCCCTATCTGTGTCTGATTCATGTGTTACCAAAAATGCCATTTCCGACAAGCGCGTAAATTCACAATGCAATAAATAGCTAGATCTAGAATCTAGATTAGATCTAGATCTAGATCTAGTACTTTGAATCAAACCTAGATATCTAGATCAGGCTAGCTAGACAGACAAGAGGTCTGGTCTCCCTGATGATAATGACTTTTTTTTTTTTAGATCTAGATCTAGATCTATAGGCCCAGAATTGGGCACTGGTGGAGCACTACGGTCCCTACTTTGTCCACCTGAGAAAGTTGGCCATTTCGATTATTTGACGTCAGTGGGTGGGCAGCAAGTGTTATCAGTGTCTAGATCTAGATCTAAAATGTTGCCTCTTCATTTCGTTTGTAGCTGATGGTATGAGAATGATTTTTTTTTCTAAATTCCCTAGAAATTGAGCCAGCCGTTTAAGAAATATCATGAAAAAAACATATATCGAAGTAGTAGTAGTTTGTACACCCATTGGCGTTAAATAATCGATATGGCCATCCACTTTAGGAGGAAAACTGATAGGGACCGCAGTCCTCCACCAGTGCCCAGAATTGAATTCTGATCTTGATAGTCCAGATTCTAGATCTAGATTTAGATCTATATTTAGATCTCTAGATCTAGATCTAAATTTAGATCTAGATTTTTCTATAGTGTAGATCTAATCTAGATCTAGTTCAGTTCCTAATATTACTCAGAGTAGATCTACCTCGTGCTGAACACAATCCGTGCATCTTAACTGTAGGCAGTGTTTGCATAAATACAAGCGACAGAGAGGAAACTTCTTGCCACAGGAGCACAAATATTTTACAAGATCCAAGTCCGCATAAGTTGCCATCTTGAACTCAGAACTTCAGCAGAAGTTCACTGACGGCAGAAGATTGATGAGGAGACGACTCTGGATGAATGACTCACGTTCTTCACTGGCTGGTTGGTTGGCTCAGCCTTAGAACTCTCGTATTTGAGAAATCACAATTATAGCCAATCAACTCTTGTATTTTGAAAGGAATAAATTTTCCGACTTCCGTACACAACAATCTTCATCAATTTTATCAAATCGAGAAGATCTCTACAAATCAAGAGCTAGATCTAGATCTAGATTCTAGATCTAGATTTCTAAGTCTAGATTCCAGATTATAGGATTTTACAGTCCAAATCTATGGGACTGATTTTTTAGGATCTGGACTAGGAAAACATTTACGATTTTGCACACATAGCAAAGAAAACAATTACAAATAAATTTGTCTTAAAACAATCTTTATTCTTTATTTCTTTATTCTTAAAACAATGATATTCTTTAAATTTTTTTAAGAAAAGTGATCACCTCGGATCACCATCGTGGAAAATAGTGGCTGAGTCGTGTTGATCAGGTCTGTTTTTAAGCAATTAATGTAGAAAAATACTGCAAGTGATCTCAAGCAGTCTAGCTTTCCTAAATTTACTTTTCTTGAGTGCAGGTCTTGCCTAACATTTTTCATGTTTTAAATTTAGGCCTAGTCTTTTCTATTCATACAATCCTGATCTTGCCTAATAGCCCATTAGCATTCAACTTGTCAAATTTATAATTATATTAAGGAGGGGGCAATAACTTGGAAGTGTTTCCCAATTGGGATTATATCTCTTTAACCAGTCAGAAACGCTCAGAGCGTTTCTCAAACCAACTGCTTATCCAGTCAAAAACGCTCTCACCGTACATGACCACTTTTTACAACTTTTTGCACTCACACAATAACACAGCATTACGAGAAAAAATTATATAATTTTGTTTTCACCGTTTACTATGTTCTTTTCGCTTTCATTTGGTTTATTGGACAATAAGCTGAAGAAAAAATTGAGTGATTTATGGGCATTTTAAAAATACACCCTTGTTGACAAGGAAGAAAACCCCCCCAAAAATGAGTTAAAAAATAACTGGTTAAAGAGTTAACTCTAGAGGGTTGGGAGATACTCGATACTAAAAAAGAATAATTCTACTGAGCTATTGAAGGCTGGATTTCAGCACTAGGAAACAGCCCCTAAAATGAAAGAAGCATTTCATTTTTACAGTGCTGTATTTTAAAATATAATTTATTCCTTTATTACAAAAGGTGCAAAAAGTTTGGAAAAAAATGGTCATTCTGTATTTAAATTAACGATACAGACAACCGTTACAGAAGCAGGCAGGGTGGCAAAACAGAAAATTTGTTGAGAGAAGTGGTGTTTGAGTTTTTTGTATATAGTCAGTCCACAACAAGGTGATCTCAGGCTTTCAGGCCCTCCGTCAGGCCAGGGCGCCGGTAGCGGGGCTCGAACCCGCGACAGAAAGGTCCCTGCAGATCTCAGGGCGTACTCGCAAGCTACTGTGCTACCGACGCCCCCAGAGAGAAATGGTGAGATATTTGCAGTTTGTGATGATGATTAGGTAAAGTCAATAACGATAATATTTTTTTCACAGGTTTTACAGCTATGCACTAAGCCTTTTAGGCAATTGAATCAGTGAGTGATCCCAAAGGTTTTCAAGGGAAAGTAAGGCCTTCAAAAATGGAGTCAACAAGTGATCCCAGCTCAGTGCATGCACACAAGGACAAGGATAGTAGTAGCAATAACAGTGATAGTAAGACAACTGATGGGAAAACGGCTCAAGAAACAGAAGAAAATTCTGAGACGACAAAACGATATTATGCACTGTATTCACTTCATCCTCAGAGGTAATAAGTAAAATAATTATAAACATTCATGAAAGCCCAATTAGTCTATGAAACTGACTATTCCAGTTCATAAAAACCCACAAACTTATGAAATATTAAATTTTTCAGAAATTTGAAAGTTTGACTTATATGATTCAAACAGAATGATTGCAATGAAGAAGAAAATATGTCATATTTTGCATCAGTACATTCTCTGATACAATTTTTAAACTCTTTACGGCAAGACAGGGTAGATTTGTGTGATAAGATCTTTAAATTTATTCAATTATCAGTTACTTTTTAATGTCAAATTTAATGATGTGCTGAATTTTTTTTTTCTATTTGTTTGTTTTAAACAAAGTGTAATTTTTGTGATGTGTGAGTAATTCAGCATATTGTGGCCACTCAAACACAGAAATCGATATACAGTGGTGCTAAGGTTCAATTTCAAGGCCCAAGACAAAATACTGACCAAGTTAGATCTGATTAATATATGATGGATGGATATTATGAATTCAATGCCACTATATACTATATCCAAAATATTTTCACTTGTATGTAAAATTGTAGTGCTCGTTTTTGGCAAGTGCATTGTTTGTGGTTGAGGTTCATTTGTAATATTTTTATTTAAAAATGTAATGGCTAATTTTGTGATTGCTCTGCTTTCCATTTTTATCTTAATCGTTAAATTTAAAAAGTTTTCACGTTTTTTGCTTTTGATTGTTTTAATTTTGTTTTGTTTTTTGGGTTTTTTTTTTTTTTTCATATTGCAGAGTTTCTCCCAATGCTGAAGACGGTCAGTCCCAAGAAAACACTTCAAGGTTTGGTTTCTTTTGTTTTTTATTTTCTTTTTTTTTTTTTTTTTAATTTGCATTGACTTGTAAGCCTTCATATTTCCATAAAAAAAGCAAGCTTAAGTGAATGTGCAAAGGTGAAACAGACAAAGTGTCAATCATAGGTCTTCTGAACTTGCAGTTCAGTAATCATTCTGCTTTTTTTAAACTAAACTTAAAATTATAAAGAGATAAATAATTAAATGAATATAAATAAAAGAATGAAGCCACTTGGATATCAACCCATAACAATGAAAAGACAAGTCATGCAGCCCTCTTGAATGTTTTTTTGTATTGCCTAAATAGATGGCTGTAGGTCTTTGTTGTGTTCATGGTTAGGAAAATATCATGGGATGGTATACTATTATTAAAAGCAAATTTTATTTACAGTTTCGATCTAGCATGAAGAGGGTTTCTGTGAATTTTTTAATTGTTTTAATTATAACGCAGACTTTGTATTTCATTAAAAATATATGAAACAGTTAAATCAGTATTTTTGTTGAGTAATTATCGGCTACTATTTGTACATTGATAATCATAAATAATAAATATATATAATTTCCAGCTTGAGTGTCATAGCAACAAATCTAACTGCTGGGGCAGAGACTGGTCTTCGAAAAACTATTGCATCCTGGTTGGCCAAGGATAAAGCTGTTCCAGGAAAAGGAAAATTTACATCTATCGGCTTGAAGTAAGCAGAGCAACGACTTCCTTAGGTTTCAAGCTATACCAGTAATCACATTTTTGGACTGAAAAAAGATATAAACTTCAAGCAACATAGTCTTGTGTCGATTCAAGATTTTGAAGTTTAAAAACGCCATCATAGTATTTTTGTAATTAAATATAGTGTAATACTTTTCAAAAATAATGTAAGAATAATGTATTATTTATATTTTTATATATGTTATATGGGGCTTACAAATAATTTAGTTAAATTATTTAAAATGTATTTATTGCTATGAAAGGCCAGGCAATTTCTTTAGGATCATGAATGGGACAGTTTTCAATATTGTACCACCCTATGTACAAAGAAACCCAAAGGCAAAAATATGAAATTGTAAAAAATATTAGATTTTAAAGGGATTCAACGGGCTGCGTAACTATCGGTTCTTTTTTTATTTTTTTAACTGGATAATTTGCAATGCTCTTGATCTTGCTATGCAACCCCCTTATTTGATATAATTCTCACACTCAAACAGCCTGGAATCTGACTACTCAAGCTCGGCTATTTGCTACAGCTCTGTAGTAGAATTGCCAGCATCAGACTCTCTAGGATTTGACCATATCACTGCCGATGCTTCCGAGGACTCCAGTGAAAATCGCCATCAGTTTGTCGTCAGCTTTGTTTCTTTTCAAGATAGCTCCCTAGATTTGTATCCTTAGCTTGAATTGAGACATTGGCAAGTAGGATAGTGGTGTTACATACCTGCACACTTTCTATAAATTGTGTATTGGCCTAGGAAAAGGGCGGAATTGGTGGAAATTTGACATTTCTAGGTGTTTATTTTTTCTAAAAATACTGATAATGGCGTTGGATATGCATTTTAAATTATGAAAATAGCTCGATTAGTTATTTTTTAATGAATTTTTTAAGAGGGCAGACAACTGGATACTAAAACTGAGAAAAAGGACTTTAAAGATTTGCAAGTGATTTTTTATTATAACACAATGGACTGTATATAAAAAATAAAACATAAAAAGAGAAAATGAAGAAGGCTGTTGAATCCAGTTCTTCATCTGAATCTGATTCATTTCTTTTTGTGAAATACTCAGTGACAACAGCAATTAGATCTAGGTCCTTTCTATCTGTAATGAAAAATCTGGGAATTGAGGAGATGCCATTTTTTGTGAAGGTCGGTGATGTGGTTCTATTTTGATCTCACCTTAATTTGAAATCAATAATAGTTATGGAATGGCTATATTTTAGTTCTTTTCTTCAAAATAGATAATAAGGATGTGCATTTTGTTGTTGAGTGTTGTAGATCTAAGCTCATAGTTACTCTAGCTGCGAGTTTGTCATCCTTGACTTCTTTCAACTGGTTTAATAAGATGTTCTTACCATTTTTTTTTTCAAATGAATTAGTTAATCTCTCTTAACCCTTAACAAGATTTCGTTGTGAGTTTGATCAATATGTGCAAGGACTCATACCATTGTTGGACAAAGAGGTGTGTGGTTTTTTTTTTCTTTTCCATATATATTGATGCTATTGTTACATGTGCTAAAACTTATAAATATAGAAATTTAAGTATTGGTGATCGGGCAGGTTTTATCAATCACAATAATATTGCCATATATTGCATAGTGTAATAATGTTCTTAAACACAAAGTTATTGCAAGGAACCTTTAAAGATAAAATGTAAGTATTAAAAAACTCATGAAATTTCCTTTCCATGGTTCTTTTTTTTTTATGTTTCTTTTTAATGGCCATATTAGTATAATTAAGATCATGGATGGTTTGGGCACGTTTAATCTTAGAATTGTTCATACCACATTTGGTCCCAGATCATGTAATACATCTATGAGTGCATTACTCATTTTCTAGTTCATGTAACAAGTATGCCAGATGAAATGAAGATAGTTGAGAAGTTATTTACTCAATTTTTAAAAACTTTTTTTTAATGTAGACCTTTAAAATAATAATTTGTAAATTTATAGATTACATTTTGATACCTTTCTGTAATATCTTAAATGCGTGTATAGATTTTTGTAAAGGTCAGTTTATTAATTTTGAATTCAACAACGCATAAATCATCTTAATTGTTAAAAGTTTATTTAAATTGTAACTTAAGGCAAGATTAGAATAAGTGAAAAGAAGGATGTCAATTTAGTTTTCTTGTTATGTGTTGTTTATTATACATTCTCTGCCATTTGTGCAACTTATTCTGAAGCCAATCAAAGAGACCTCTCTAGGAAATGTACTCAGTTTTCGTTCATTTTGTCCTAGCTGGACTATTGAAATGTTTCATCATTTAAAGTTTATGGTCTTGTTCTAATACTTACATTGCATATCATTCCAAATTCTGGGGTTCTGTACTAAACCATTTGCTAGCAGTTTTCTTAGGTATTATTAGCTTTTATCAAAGATCTAGAGCTTGCTTTTTATTTTCAGATTAATATTTTTTTTTTTGTTATTTTTAGACTAATATTCAACATTTTTCTCCAACTCCAAATCAGACTTCATCATGCTTATTCCTTAATTGCTCGAGTCATTTTTTGCTTGTTTCACGAGAAACTAGAAAAACTATTGCAATGAGCCATTATTGCTCAAGTCAGAGTTTGATTTGGGCAAATGGCAGTTTTCTTCAAAGATGCGAAATGTGCCAGTGGAAATCCAAAGCCTTCAATGTTTTAACACTTTAATAACCTAATATACTTTAAAAAAGACATGGGCAATTGAGGAATCTGCGTGACAGAGGGTTGCCACTTTTCCAGCTAAGCTGGAAATCCGTCTTTTTCGGATTGTCATAAAATTTTCCGGCATCAGATTTGATACTCATTTTTGGCCTTAGTTAATTCAATTTTTCCAAATGTGCTTTGGGGCTGCGCATGGGTTGGGTATCTAAACTTTTTTCCGGCTTTTGGAAAGTTGGGTGGTGGCATCCCTTGTGACAAATTTTCATTTCTTTCAATTCTGCATCAATTGAATTACATTTTTGTGTTTGTGTGAGATTATTTTAGTGAGAAACCTCCTCTATTTCTGGTTTTCTCAGCTTTTGTTGACTTGTTCAGACCCTTCGCTTTCTTCTGACACTGACGGCTTTAACAACAGCGCTTCATCTGATAAAACTCTGAATGTCTTAGATGTAAGTCAAAGCAAATAATGCAGATGACAAATTTTGAATCAATTTTTTTGTAGTCCCTCAGTTTGAAGTTAAAAGAAAAGATGGATTTTGCAAATCAACATATGTGTTATTTTGTATTGTCGACGCAAAACCAAGTAAGTGTCAATGATAAAGTATATGCTAGTATTTTGAGGAAACCCTTTAGTCAATATGACTTCAAAACAAAAAGAGAAGGGTAGATCTTCAAGAATAGTGCAGGCAAAAGCATATCTCCAAAAACCGAAAGCTATCCTGGCAAATACAAAATAAAAAACTTATTATTGTGACTTCACTGGATTTTTAATAAAGTAGATGAAATTTGGTGTGATAAAAACATGGCTTTTTCAGCAGACTAAGAGATATTATGGTAGAAGTAGAATATTTATTATGTTAAACTTCTCTTTGTGTTTGATGCACTTTATATTTTAGAAAAAAATCGCCACTAATTTTTTTCGATGTGTTGATATAAAGAACGATTTTCTTAAATTATTCAAATGTGTAATGTGACCACAAAATGAGAGTTTTTAAAGAGGAAAAAATGGTAATGGGAAAAAATTTCTATGCTTCCTAGAGTATGCCAGGCATAGAGTTTGAGCTGTTTGAAATAGTGCAGGATTTGAGAGTATTTGAGTGTAAAAAAAATCAAAACAACTTGTAAAGACTGTATCTGTGTTTATTAGACTTCTGCTTCTTGCCCAATATCCCATTTTGGGGTGACACTGCACCAATAGTTAGTTGAGCTTGAATATGTTTGGCAAGCATTCATTTTGCTTTCAAAATTAAACTGGATTTTCTTTGATTCTGATTGAAAAACATGTAATATTTAATTGATTTTTTAAAAATTGCTCTAATATGATAAGTGATGAAACAAAACTCTTATTCCATAGTACTTTAACATAACATTGTGGAACCTTGTATAACCCAAATCACTCACCTTTGGATTGGCATTCTGGTTTTTTTCTTCAGTTATATTTTTATGATTTGAACCTTTCTTTTTTTTTTTTCATAACACTATGACTCTTACGGGGTGTTTTTTTTTAATGCTTATTACTTCTTTGCTATCAAAAGTGATGATTAAAAGTGCATCGGTGTTAACATGGCTAGGGGTTTATTTTTCTCAATTTGGCTGAATAATCAAATAGGGATGCCAGCTTTTTTTTTTTAACTTTATACAATTTGGTGAGCTCAAAAATCATTGTCCTGCTCAACCATAGAAAACATTTGAAAAAGATTTGAGCTATAAATGGATAACATGTTTCTTAGTCGTTTTCTGTAATGAAAGTAACTAGAGGTGAGCACTAGTTATTTTGTTTATTTCTACCTGAGATCCTGTAAGTAGTGACTGCTTAAACTGATTACACCCCTTATTTTCTCCATCGCCAAGGGAAGATTCTATAAACTATTTAGTATCTTTTTGCAACATAAAACGTAACATTAATGTGTCATTGTGTTACATGATCGCAGCTAACACAGCTAAGCACAGACATCCAGCCCTATTTGGAGCAGTGGCCCACGTCCGTGCTAGGATATCTGACCAGAACCCTGCAGTACGTCGGCCCTGATATCGAGCATCTCATTTATGCAGTAAGTTTCACATTGGTGGTTACTTTTGTAAATTGACAAATATTTGTTATCCTATGGCCAAGCTTAAAAAAAAATAAAAGAAAAAAATAATTAATCATAATCTGTATTTCTGACTTATTTTCAGCCGGAGATTTCTTGTTTAATTCTGTACCCAATAGACATGAAGTGTCCAAGTACACAGGTTTAAAACTGCTGGCCTTTGACAAATTGGATGAATGTTTTTGTTTTTATCTTCCACTAAATTCAACGAAAAATTTAACGTTTTTTTTTTCTAGTAAATCTGAGAAATTCTAAATGATTTCTGCGATAGCGAAATGAAAAGCAGTATTGTCTATAGACTTAACGCTGTTGTTCATTTGGCTAGGGTGAATTTGATTAATAGTTCTGAATTTTGGCCTCTTTTACTTCTATCTTCCCTTTTATCACTGCCATTAAACTGTTTTTCTTGTGGCTAGGGTGAATTTGATTAATAGTTCTGAATTTTGGCCTCTTTTAATTCTATCTTTCCTTTTATCACTGCCATTAAACTGTTTTTCTTGTGGCTAGGGTGGATTTGATGAGTAGTTCTGAATTTTGGCTTCTCTCTTCCCTTTTATCACTGCCATTAAACTGTTTTTCTTGTGGCTAGGGTGGATTTGATGAGTAGTTCTGAATTTTGGCTTCTTTCTTCCCTTTTATCACTGCCATTAAACTGTTTTCTTCTTTACAGCAAAAAAATTTTTGGTCCCTTGAACAGATTTGTAGATCCAAGCTTCTATGTTCTCTTCTGGCCTTGTCAATTCAATTTATCAAATCAAATTTTGACCTTGTCAATTTTTTTTTTTAAGCAGAATCTAAACTATCTATTTTAATTTTTTTGCAAGTATTTTAAAATAACTGCAAATACAGTGGAAATCTCACAATTCGAAGTGCCAGGGAATAGACCAAAACTTTGAATTATGAGATTTCGAATTATTAAAAGGAGCAAAAGTAGGGGTCAAAGAACACCACTAATTTTTAAATTTAAGACCCCTCCTCTCTTTAAAGTTGTTGTTAATATCACTCCTGGAGTATGCCAGCTTTGTTAAAACAGTGATCAGCACTGTTTTGGGGGTGGCAAGATGAAAATATTTTTTTTCTTATTGCATTTTGTGGCGATGTGGACTTTGAATTATCAGAATCGGCTTTCTTTGACCTCAAATAATGAGTTCGAACTTAACAAAGCCAACGAAGAAAAAAAAGCCTCAGATTGCGAATACTTTTTAAAGAGAAATTCAAATAATAAGATTTCAGCTCTTAAGGTTTTAACTGTTGTTGGGTAAGTTACCATTTCAAACCATTCCAAATGTACTGTTCCATACACTTTTATGTACTGTGTATTATCTTGACTTTGCGTGCAAACCTCTTACTTTCCTTTGCTGTAATGCACTTATACTTTCTGGCGCTCTGGCTGTCGCCTGATTTCTGTCTACACCTCATTTACTCTGCTGTGTTTTGATACAATGTTTCTTGCCATTTACCAGCACATAGATAGGTTCAGTCTACAATTTTATTTCATTGAAGAAATTTGTTCAATAATTATTTTAGAGCCATTTCTGGGTTGCTTTTAATTTCTTTTGCATTGGAGGAAAAAAAAATTACTCACAATGACTTGATGAAATCATGAAATTGAATTCATCATAGATTTAGGCTCTCAATCTTGTTTTGGCTCAACTGTTTGTACAAGTGGGTCACAAGTTCGGCACACAGACAAGGAATGTTTTAACCCTTTGTACAACACAAAGCCCAATCTCGGCCTACATTGTTGAGGCCAAGATATGGTTTACTAATGTCAGAGTTTCCATGAATCACGAACTTGACTTCTACTTTTAATTGTAGGTTAAATGGTCAGCCAGGGTTACTCGTTGAGTTGAAGTGTGGGTGAGAACACCAGGACACATTCATTGATTTGCAATGTATAGAACATTATTTTATTTTTAATTGGTTGTGCTTTTGCCATGAGACTTTTTTTTTTTTTTTTGCTTTCTGTAAAAGGCCCTGCTAAATGCCAGCCTTCAAATCTCTGGAGCAAGCGCTGAGAAGGAAGAAGACATTAAGAGGTACAAAAAAGAGCCAGCAACAACTTTGATTAAGAGTCAAGTCTTTTAAATTCCAACCTTTGCTTGCTGCTCGCCACAAGCTTTAAGTGATGGATTTTTCTTCCCTTAAGTAACATGTGTAATTGTACTGTTATGTATATTTTGAAAGGTATATGTGTAATACCGTCTACTTCACAATTTGGCAGAGATAAGAATTTGCTTTCCCCTCTCTCAATAATTTTGTAAATCTAGATGTTTAGATTCTTATGCAGTAAAGTAAAAGCTGAGTCAAAAGACATCAAGACTAATTAGAGCTGATTCTTACATTTGTGTTCCTTAAGAAAAAGACATTTTTGGACATAAAATTTATAAAATTACATTGCGATTATTATTATTTAACGTTTCTTTTTTTAACGTTTGCCAGTGTAATAGTTTTTTTTCCCATTATGCGTGAACTAGGTGTTGAAAAATTTTGTCATAGATCAGAAAATATTTATTTTAGATTATAAAACATGAGGCATGTTACTTCTGATCTCTCAATAAACATTAGAAATCATTTTTTTTTGTATAAGAACCCATTTTAAGCTTTAAGATGTATAGTTTGCAAGTTGCTGATCACAAATTCTCTTTATGCCAGCCTTGAAAGTAAAAATACCATTGGCTCTAATTTGAATACCAGGTTTTTCCGCTGCTGCAGTTTGTCGACCTTGATGGAGCAGCTTCAGCCAGACAATGCGAGCCACAGATCCGTTACTGGCAGCTCAGACAGTGCTGACTTATGGCAACTACAGGCACCGATTGTATCCCTTACTTTTACTGATGGAGATCAGCAGTCTGAAGATAACGGCAATGGCAATTCTAATAGCAAAGTAGTTATGGATCCAGCATGTAAGTATTTCATGTGCAGATCAACATACAAAGGTCACACTTGCTTCAAGTTGTTCGGCAACATAAATAACGTCTGAATCTGTTTATTCAATTGCTCATGATTTGCCATGCAGAGGACAGTAAAGTGGAGGCTTTCAAATAATGTTATATCTCTTTCAAATTTTAGAGAAGGATTCAGGAAATCAAAAGTCAACAGCAGCTCTACAGACCATGTTGATAAAATGCCACAAAATTTGAGATATAAGCTTTCAAATCACTTGATTTCTTTTTTTTTTCTATTTTGGTCTCTTTGTTTTGTTCATTTGTTTCTGAAATACTGTTTCATCTTGTACAAAAAGTAAATTTTTAATATATAATCAGGCAAAAAAAGATGCATTATTTCTGTTGGTCTGCAGTGTTTTTGTATATATACATACATCATAAATCAATTGAAAATAGTCTCATTTTATGTTTCATTTTCTTCTAATGGTAGATAGCTAGTAGTCTGCAAAGTCAGCCTTATTTGTGTTAAGAGCAGGATTTTTCAATAAAGAAATAAAAAGAGCAAACATTGTAAACATTGCTAGGAAATAAAGACTTGATATTTACAATTTGAGACTGGCACAATAAAAAGCATGTTTTGGTGATATAAAACAGTAGCATAGCAAATTTGGCCCAAAAACTCAAGAATGTCCATTCTTAAATTTAAAAAAACCACCAATATTTTCACACTCGTATTTATGTAATGAATCCATCATTTTATAATGGCACTGGTCTTTTTTTTTTTATCTTTACATTCTGAATGATTGATTAGAATAATAGAATATCAATACTGTGATACTGAAATTTTCTTAGATTTTCTTTTCTTGATTTTCTATTTCGCTCTTCAGATTCCTGCACTTTTTGTAAAAATGCTGCAGATAAATTGATGACTCTAGATGCTTCCAATGTAACAAAGATACGAGACTTCCTTGAGTCCATCAAACTAGCTGTAAGTTGATCTCGAGATGATTTTTACTAAGGCAGGAACATTTACGTATAAGAATGTATAAAATAATTGGAGACTATTGAACAACAAGAAAAAAAAAATTCATGAAGCCATGGTTGTTTATCTCTGCCTAGTAGTCTCAGTTAAAGACGTATGTTTGCTTGATGATTACGGTCTGTTGAAAAGCGTACATCTTTGAATTTTTTCATGTGAAATAATGAATTATTGTTCATTCTCATCTTCTTACAGTTTGTGCACAATCTGAACAAGCTGAAAAGGTTTTTAATACAATCCGAAGTCGACTACTATGCCCTTTACAGGTACTGTTCTGTATAAATAAGCGAAAATAAAATGTAATGTTGTGATGATTCTGCATCTCATTTTCACCTTTCTGAAAAATTTTGTTTTTTATAAATTTAGATTTAAACTATTATTTTATGTTTATTTTTCACCATTTTCCAATCTATATTAATGCAAAAATAATGCAGTCACTTTAAATATGTTGGCGGCTGTTGATAAGGGCTTTAGCCAAAAATCAACAAGAGAAACTTTTTTTTCGCAAAAATTAGAGCAGCAAATGGGGTTCTATCTACAATTCCATAAACAATGACAGCTCTATGATTTTCTTCATCAAGAAAAATATGAGTCTGTAATAGCTCCACATTTCAATATTCACGTATAAAATTTTTTTTAGAAACTGTTCAAACAGCATAGAATGGAACGGAGAATTAATTTGTAAGTGACTTTGTGCTTTTTAAATTATTTCCCAAATGTTGCTTGTTTTTTAATATATGCTTAAGTATCTCAAAGTTTCTGTGTGATTTTATTTGTTTGGCTGTCGTTCAGGTCTCTGTGTTACCTGAGAAAGTGCGGCTGTGGAGAGCTCTTGGTGCAATATGTTAAACTGGATGGCGGCCCAGAAACACTGAGTGTGCTGTCAGCTCTGGAAACTTTTATCAAAGACATGAATCAGCCTTTGACTTGACGCAAATGGTCACTCTTGTGAAGAAATCATGATTGAAACTGTACCATTTTGTATTCAAAATGTATGCCATAGGTTTATAACTTCTGTTTCGATGGAATTTTCTTAATGAATGGCTTTTAAGATGTTTCAGTGTACATGTAATAAATATTTTAACCCTTCTTTGTAACATCATGCTGATGGGCAATGTAGTACTATATAGTAGATTTACAATAATATATGGCAACAAAGTGTTTAATATTTGCATTTTTTTTCATTGCCTGTAATCTCTCCTGTTGTCCTTCTCTTTTTCTGTAAAGTTCCCTTTGTTCCAAGATGTAAAAATTATTATTTGTTTTCGTTTGCTTATATTACAATAAAAAGTCACATTTTCACTATGTGAAGGTGTTGATTTGGGGGAACAAATATCACACTTTATTTCACCCATTTGCCAGAGCACTTTGGAATGATGAGGGACTATGCCATGATCCAAAAAACACATAATTGATAACAGCTTCAGTTATTTTTGACCATTTAAAGTATTTTCATCTTGCACAGTAAATATTGATCTCATAGTTATACCAGTCTCAAGGGTGGAATTTTTTTCCTCTGCTTCTTTTTGATTCGTTTAAACAAATTTATTGTCAATGTCAGCTCTAAAAAAAGAAAAAATGTCAGACTTTGTCCAAGTTCCCATACAGTTTTTTTTTTTCTGGAAAGGAGGGACAGATTGTGACTAATTTTGATGCCTGCGCTTTTTGCAAATCTTGAATAATTCTGTTGATTCATTGCCTCTTTATTGCATGGGCTTATCTTAGACTCAGCCAAAACTTATACATTTACACCTTTTGCAACTTACATTTACATGTAGACCCTATACAAGACTCCAATTCCTTACATTTTTTAGGTTGTGTCTAGACTTATGGCCAAATGCTTGAAATCAAGGCTTTTTTTTTTTTTTCAACAAAGTATGAAACCAGGATCGAGGCTTTCTTTAGTATATAAACTCAATGTTTCATCAGGTTTTATTTTTTTCAACAAAGTATGTGAATAGGACCCTTGTTTGTAAAGTATGTAACAGAACCAAGGCTTCTTTTTTAGTTCAATAAAGCAGCTGTAAAATCAGGCTAGTCTTTGAAATGAAACTGTAGTCTGCTGTTAGTATTAGAATACATTGTGATATATTCATAAGATAGATTTT